>PVJO010017393.1:0-39326 GCA_004026905.1 Hystrix cristata | reverse complement strand
CTTTTAAATTATTTACATTATAGGTCTCTTATATTGGGTAAACCATGACATATATAACCTTATGTGACTGACTTATTTCACTTAGTATTTTGGGGGAGGTTCTGGGGATTGAACTCAGGGCCTTGCACTTGCTAGGCAAGTGCTTTACCACTGAGCTAAATCTCCAACCCCTTCACTTAGTATTATGGTCTCAAGATCCATCTATTTTCTTTCAAATGACTCAACTTTATCCTTCTTTGTGGCTGAGTAGTACTCCATTGTGTGTACGTTCCACATTTTCTTTAAACAGTCATCTATTGATGAGCATACAGGCTACTTCCATAATGTAGGTATTGTGAGCTGCTCGACTATAAACATGCATACGCATGCACTGCTGTAGTATGGTGCCGAAGAGAGTTATAGTTAGGTCAAATGGAATTTCAAGTTTTAGTTTGTTCAGAAATCTCCATGCTAATTTCCAATATGGTTGTAATAGTTTATATTCCCACCACCAAGGTGTAAGACTCCCCACCCCCCTACACACACACACCCCTCACCAGGATATCTTGTTTTCTGAGCATTTACAATGGTCATTCTTACAGGAGTAAGGTAGAATCTCAGTGTTGTTTTGATCTGCATTTTTCTAATGACAAATATGCTGAACACTTTTTCACGTATTTATTGGCAAGTTGTATTTCTTCTTCCATGAAGTATATATTCATTTCAATTGTCCATTTTTTAATCGGATCTTTTATTTTTTCCAGTCTAACTTTTTTTGGGTTCTCTATATATTCTAAATATTAATCCTCTGTCTGAGGAGTAGGTAGCAAAAAAATGTTCCCATTCTGTAGGTTGCCTTTTCGCTCTCTTGTTTTCTTTTTCTAGGCAGCAGCTTTTTGATCTGATTTAATCCTATTTGTTGATTCTTCGTATTATTTCTTGTGAATTGGGGTTCTGTTCAGAAGTCTTTGCTTATGCCTCTATCTTCAAGAGTTTTACCAGTTTTTTTTTTCTTCCAGTAGATTTACATATGGGTCTTTGATCCATTTTTATTTTAGTACAAGGTAAGAAATATACATCAAGATTCATTCTTCTATATATGGATAACCAGTTTTCCCAGCACCACTTGTTAAGAGGCTATCTTTTCTCCAGCATATATTACGGGCCTCTCTGTAGAAAATGAGATGGCTGAAGGTGCTAGGAGTTGTTTGTGCATCCTCTATTCTCTTCCATTGGTCAATATGCCCACTTTTGTGCCAGTACTGTGCTATTTTTATTACTGGGACTTCATAGTAAGACTTGAATGCCTCTTTCCTTGCTCTTGTTACCCAGGATTGCTTTGGCTATTCTGGGTCTCTTCTGGTTCCATGCAAAGTTTGGAATTGTTCTTTCTGGTTCTGTAAAAAAACCAAAAAAAACAAAAAAACAAAAAAACAAAAAAAACAGATGATATTTTAGTGGTGATTTTTTTGTGATATGGCCCTTCTGATGATATTAGTTCTCCCTATTCAAGAACAAGGGATATCTTTCCATTTTCTTTTTTTTTTTTTTTTTTTTTTTTTTTTTTTTTTTTTTTTTTTTTTTTTTTTTTTTTTTTTTTTGGTGATGGGGATTGAATCAGGGCCTTGTGCTTGCTAGGCAAGCACTCTATCCCCAACCCCATCCCCTCCATTTTCTAATGTCTTCTTCTATCTCTTTTTCCAGAGCAACATAGTTTTAATTATAAAGGTCTTTCATTTCTTTGTTTAGGTTAATTCTAAGATATTTAATTATCTCAGTCTTTTTTTTTTCATAAGTTTAGTTAGAGGTTTGTCTATTTTGTTTATCCTTTCAAAGAACCAGTCCTTTGATTCAATAATTCTTTGTCTTTTTATTTTTTTTTTAATCTCAATTTCAGCTCTGATCTTTATAATTTCCTTCTTTGTACCAGTTTTTCAGTTTGGATGGTTCTTGTGTTTCTGGGACCTTGAGATTCTATATTAGTTTATTTATTTGGTATCGATTTGCTTTTCTAGTGTGTTCATTCACAGCTATAAACTTCCAGTTTAGGATTGCTTTCACCTTGTCCCATTGGTTCTGCGGTGTTGTACTGCCAGTATTGTTTGGTTCTAGGAACTTTGTAATTTCTTCTGTGACCTATTGATTATTTAAGGGTGTGTTATTTAATCTCCATGTGTTTGTGCAATTTCTATTATTTCTTTTGCTAGTGATTTCCAGTTTAATTGTGCTATGATCTGATTATATGAATGAGATTATTTCAATTCTTTTGATTTATTTAAGCATAATCTATGGTGTCAGGTGTCATTTATGTGGGGGAAGGTACCATGAGCTGCTGAGAAAAAATGTGTATTCTTCTGTTGTTGGGTGAAATGCTGTAGTTACCTATTCAATTCATTTGTTTGAAGGTGTGGTTTGACTCTGATATTTTGTTGTTGATTTTTTTTTTAATCTAGAGGATCTATTTATGATAGTGGGGTATTGAAGTTCCCTGATATGACAGTGTTAATGATTATCTGATCTTTTATGTTCAATAGTATTTATCTTATTACATTTGGGTGTTCTGGTGTTAAGTGCTTATGCACTTACAATCATTCTCTCTTCTGTCGAATTATTACTTTACTTTTTTGTCACTTCTCATTATTTCGCACTGAAGTCTAGTTTGTCCAAAAATAGGGTAGTTATTCCTTCTGGCTTTCAGGTGCCTGTTGCAAGGAGTATCATTTTCTGCCCTTTGATTTTCAGTCTATGTATTTCTTTATAGATTAGGTGTGTCTCTGGTATGTAACATACAGCTGAATTTTGTTTTTTGATCCAATCTGCAAGTTTGTGTCTTTTGATTGGACCATTAAGACCATTTAAACAGAGAATAATTACTGAAATGTATTGACTGACCCCTGTCATTGCATTTTTCTCTGTTGCTGATTCCTTTATGTTCCCCTCTTGCTTAACTGTCCAAACTGCTTGATATTTTTATTCCTTTGGGCACTTTGGTGTTGACAGCCTTGTTATCTGTGCTTAGGATTGACTCGAGTAATTTTTGTAGTACTACTTTGGTGACAATGAATTTTTCAATGTACTCTTCATCATGGAAAGTCATTATTTCTCAATGAGTTTTGAAAGATAGTTTTTCAGGAAATATTCATCTGGGTTTTAAGGCTTAAAAAACTTCAATATCTCCTTCCCTTTAAGTTTTGTGTTGAGAAATCTGCTATAATCTGATAAGTTTGCCTTTATAAGTTATTTGTTGCTTTTTTCTAACAGTTTTAAAATTCTGTCCTTGTGTTGAACCTTTGGGATTTTAAGTATGCTGTGTCATGGAGAAGTCCTTTTTTTGATCATGGTTATTTGTAATTCTATGCCTTGTTTACCTGGAAGTTGAATTCTTTCTCTAAACTTGGAAATTCTTCTGCTATAATTTCAGTAAATAATTTTTTTATATATTTTGTGCCATCTTCTGATCTTTCTTTAACTTCCAAAATATAGGTTAGTTCTCCTCTCTCCAGATAGGGAAAAGGGGGATAAAGAAGGAAGGTTAGAAGAAAAGTAAGATGAAAGGGAAAAAATGGCAAAATATAAATAAACTTGTTGCAAATACAGAGGGGTGGGTGAATGGAAGGGAGGGGAGGGGAAGGGGGGAAAACCAAGATACATCATGTAAAGGTACAAAATAACCATGTTGATTATGATCATTATGTATACAATGTACCAATACACGTTCTTGGTAAAAATAAAAATTAAAAAAAAAAAAAGTAAAATATAGGTTAGTTTTCTTTGAGTCATCTAGCAGTTGTTGGGTCCAATTTCAATGGTCTCTTCTTGTTTTTATATCATCCCTGAGTATATGATCAACTGCATCAACCCTATCTTCTACTTCTGACACTCCGTCCTCATACTAGTCACTTCTGCTGGCCAGTTAGTTTATAAAGTGCAGTGATGTGATCTTAGTTTTGGTTATGTTTTGGTATTCATATACCTTTTCAGCGTACTTAGTGTGCACAAAGTACTAGTATTGCAAAGAGAAAACTAGTACCAGTTATTTCAGCATCTACACAGCCAACCACATATCAATCATGTGTGTTAAGACTTGTTTTAGTAATTTCACTCTTTTTCAATGACCAATAAAGACTGTGATATATTACTGCTGACAAGTAGGCTGGGATGTAGAGGGAAAAGGATGGAGAAAGGAAGAGTAAAAGAAAGGGAATATATCAGACAAAAGAGAAAACAAATGAAAGAAAGGAAAGAGATTGAGCTTTCCTGATAATATTATTTTTTATAACTGGAGTGAGGGGCTGGTGTAGCAGAGGTTTGAGAGAACATTTCTCAGGCTGAGAGAGCGAACACAGAGAGAAGGAAATGTGATTGGAGGTTGAGGGAAGCTCTGAGAAGTAGAGAACTTGTTAATATATTGATAGTAAGCTTGTGTTTGAACCCTCTCTCTACAGACACAATTTTGGCGAGGGTTAACCTGACTTGCCAATGAAAGGTGCTACTTAGATTTAGGCACTGGTTAATTCTTATTCTTCTTTTCACAGAAACTGAAACCATATATATGTGTGTGTGTGTGTGTGTGTGTGTGTGTGTGTGTGTGTGTGTATGAAAGGAGAAAGAAATAAGAAAAAGAAAGACAAAAAAGAAACAAAAAAAGAAAAAGAAACAAAAAAGCACACAGTTGCAAAAACACAAAATTAAAGCATCCCTTTCAGTCTTATTTATACTACAGTCTCAATTCAACCAGTGAGCTCTTCCCCTACATTCACAAATGAAGAAGCTTTGACTTGTAGGGTGGCTCTGCATAGGGCACTGGCACTGGCTCTTTCCTGCACCCCCACACTCTATAGAGTGTCACTGTATTCACGAGGTACCTTTTCTCCCCTCTCTTCTCATCCACGGCCCATTCCTGCAACTTACTGATCCGTTCCCCTCCTATGCAATTGTCCACCAGTGAGTAAAGTGTTTTGGGAATCTGAATGGATTTTTAAACCTTTATCCCTTCTGTAGGTTGTGTTCTGCTTAGTTTCATTTTCACTCATGTGGGTTTGGCAAGCTGGGAGGGTGCAGTTTGGTTGAGTACCTACTCTTTCACTGATTTCTGAAAATGCTCCCTTTATCTCCCTCTTCCCTCCCCAAGGAATCCCCCTCTCTCTGCTCATTTTCCATATGGCTCCAGCTGAGCACACCACATCATGCCCTCTGGCTAAGTTCTGTCTCCCCAGTTATTTGTCCTTGTCTCTTTCTCCACAGTCCAGGAAGCATCACTTTTCTGCCTGCAAGCTCTGTAGTGCCTAAGGCCCTAGTACTTAGCAGTCTGTGGCTGGGGACAGGGGATTTCCCTTATGGGCGCCATGTGTGGTGGGCAGGATATCATGTGAATGCAGAACTCTCGGGTGTTTGGGAGAACAATGGGGGACTGCCTGCTCTGGCACTTCTGGCAATCCCTTTCTGCTTCCTGGGTTGCCAGTTGCAGTCCTCAGCTCCCTGAGGCATGCCTCTCCCAGGGGCCAGCTCTTGGTTCTTAATCAGTGCCTTCCCCATGCTCTTTACTTAAGCAAGGGCCAGCTGGCACTAGCTCAGTCTTTGTCCTTTGAGTAATGATTCTCTGGCTTTCAGTTTCTCTGGTGCCCTAATCATCAAATATCTTCCCTGCTGGGTTTTTTCTCTCAGTGGGGAGAGAGGGGAGGTTAGGAGCTTACTGTAGGGGTCCAACTGCCACTGCAACACTGCTCCTTCCCTTGTGATATTACAACTACTCCCAAAATGGTGGGTTTGCTAGACCTGGGGTGTAAGGCATATGGTGATCTAGAGGCATCCTTGCTTCCGTTTCTAAATTCCTCTAATACTGGACTCAATCTAGTGGATTTCTTCTTCCTGTTAATTTTTTGCAAAGACTACTTGCATGCAGCAATCCTGAATTCATTTCAAAGGCTCTGAACTTTATATATATATATATATGATTTGAAATATATATGTATGTATTTGTAATATATATTATGATTTGAAATTTGAAAAGAGAAGGTATAATATAAAGAGATGTAGTGATAAGCTAATGAAATACTTATTTCCTCAATTTATACATTGTCTGTATTTATTTTTGTTTTTCCTACAGTGTACAGGCTAACTATGAGCTCTGAATTTGTTACTAAGATACTCCCAGATGATTTCAGAAGAGATAAGTTCCCTTGTTGCCCTTGCCACTGCTTTCTCTAAGAACAAATAAACTTAGCTATCTGTTCTGATGCCACATTATCTAATTCTTTATTATAATGGAATTTCTAGCCAACCCTATACTTTGTCCTTTCGTTTACTTTTTTCTTCTTATTTCCCTGTTAGACAAGGTTAAAATAAAACCTATCACCTTGAGTAATTCAAATCGAGCTGCCAAAACAACTCAGTGGAAAGCAAAATGAGGACACTATGGCCCTTTTGTACCTTTCACATGTGCATTTCCCAGTGCTTCTTTTTTCTTACTTTTAAAATAATGGTTTTGATTTTTCTGATTACAAAGGCAAAAAAAAATTAATACACACATTTTGGAAAATATAGGAACAGAAGAAAAAGGAAACAAAAATTACTCCCATTACTGAGCAACTCCATCATTGTATACAATTGCTTAAAGGCTTGTTCTCCTACATGGGATTGATCATACTATTAATGAAGTATGGCAGCACTTTTTCTTTCATTTAAGATCAACAGTTAAGATTTAAGGTTGAAAGACTGTCCTTTTTAGCATTTAAAATGGTGAGACTATCCTTTGTGATTAAATATTCTTCAAATTATGATCTTACTGGTAACATATTATTCCCTAATATGGGCGTATAAAAAACTAACAGTTAACCAAGCCAAAGAAAGAGCCGAGTATTAAGGCTGTCTTTCTCTTATTTCCACCATTTTTGATGGAAATGAACCAGTCAATGTAGTTTGACTTGTATCATTTCTCCTCCGTGGAACCTAATGACAAGAATCCCATTATCATCTGTCCTTGGTAACAAAGGTGAAAATCACACTGTCCTGTCAGCCCCTTCTCAAATGCTTCTGTCACTTGTTATATCCTCAAGGGCTCCTTCTATTTGTGATACAGAAGTGCTTCGTAATCTGTGAAGAGGAAGTGACGAGGACTTGGGCAGAGAGCACTTGATGTTGGCCTCTCCACACCTACCCCAGAACACAAGACAGAAGTCATACTAATAACATAATAGAGCCACAACCACAACATCAGCCTTCCTGTGCCAGACAGCATATTACCAATGTTGCTTGCCTCTCCATTTGGATCCCCAGACAATACACTATTAGAAAATGATTTATCAGAGACCTCGTACATCAGTATGCAGTATCAACCATTACAGAAAATCTGATGTCCATTGCTAGGAAAGTTGCAGAGACTGTTAGAAAACAATGGTAAATAATGTAATCTGTGCCACTTATTTCTTAGAACATTAAACATTGTTCCATTTTAATGGACTATGAGTTTCCTTCTTCATGGTCCGCAAGTGAACTAATAACTTCCACACTTCCCCTTCACTATATTATCACCATGATAGAGCCCATTAAGAGGGGTTTCACGTGAGTACCTAGTTGGTCTCAGTTCATCCTTCAGCAAATGTAGTTTAGTCCATCTTCCAAGAAAGAAATTGTAGTGTTCTCTGAAGCTCCACAACTGAGTTTAATCCAACTTTAAGTCTCTCATGTGCCCTTCTTTTCCAAAGCTCTAAGACTTTTCAGAGTATCTAGCCTCATCCTTACAAATATTTAAAAATCAAAACTAATTTCCACTACTTCAACTGCTTAGAACATGAAGACGAAACAAAAATTAGGTACCGTTTCTCCAAAAAGACATAGACATCAGAATCTCAACCTGTATTGTAATTGTTGTTTGCAGATCAAGCTAGAGGTTTAGGATTACTTGTAGGAAAGTATTAGAAAATGATGAATAGGAAAAGTGAGTAAACACCGTTTCAGCTTCAGGGCCACTGAAACAGCTGAATATACTTCACAGATACTGAAGTATACCGAACATGGTAAAAACACCCAATCAAGTGACTAATCATTACAGTCATCTTTCTTTATTTTTGAAAAGGAATTCTACTGTTTATAAGACCTCTTTGCTCAGAGAGGAGAATCTGAAGTAGTAATTCTATCTTTTGCAAGTTTTCTTTCACTTACAGTACATTCCATATTATTTAAAATATTTTCATCCATTCCACATTTCAAATGGCTCTAAAAGAAAAGCAAGCATTAAAACAAGAAGAAGAAGAAGAGGAGGAGGAGGAAGAGGAAGAGGAAGAGGAAGAGGAAGAGGAAGAAGAAGAAGAAGAAAGAAGAAGAAGGAGAAGGAGAAGGAGAAGGAGAAGAAGGAGAAGAAAGCCAAAGCAGACTTACAAAGCACCAATTGGAAATTTTGGAAATTATTAATTTAAATTAACAAATCAGTTATTGGCCTAGTACACTAAAGAGAGAACGTTAACTGAAAGATCATACTGAAAAAACATATTTCATCATGTAACATGAAGCAATATATAATATAAAGGCATACTTATAAAGTAAAAAAATGGTGACATGTGAAGGACAGATCTGATTAACACATCACAAAATAATAGAGAAAATGGCGAAGCAATACCGAATGGAGGACTGAGATTTCCGCACATCTGAAAAAAAGGTTTCTCTCTCCCTGCTTCCCACTTTGTCTCTTATCGCACAAACATTTGACTTCTGTGTTCTGAGCAGTTTTCTGTTCCTCAAACATAGTAAGCTTGATCCCACAGAGAGCTTTCAGCCTAACTATCCCCTCTTCCTAGAACATGGTAGCACAAATGTCCATGGATGTACTGTCCCTGTTCCTTCAAGCCACTGTTCACTTTTGAAGAAAAACTTTCTCTGATCAGTTTATCTAAAGTAGTACATGTTCAAACACACACACACACACACACACACATGCACACACACCTGCAAACTACATAGCCATTAATCTCTGCTCCTCTACCATGATTTATTGTTTTCTCATGGCACATACATCTATCTGAAATCATGTCACCCATATTCTGCTTATGTTCTGCTTTCCTCTTTAGAACATGAACACTAGAAGGACAAGATGCTAGGTCTTGGTCATTGCTGTATTCCCAGGTCTGAGGTGCCTGAAATATCATAGGCACAGAGTGAGGATCTTTTAGATGAGTAAACAATATATTGGAAAATCTCAACAAGTGTCAAGTGGAACCAGCACAACAACAAATTATTATCTAAACTCATTGTAGTGAAACCTCAAATTTTCACCAATAAGAAGAAATAAAAAACAGCATGGTACTGGAAAAAAGACAGACCCGAGGACCAGTGAAACAGATTGGAAGATGTAGAAACAACCCCAAACACACTCAAATACCTCATCTTTGACAAAGGAGCCAAACACCCTCACTGGAAGAAAGATAGTCGCTTTAACAAATGGTGCTGGAAAAACTGGCTTGCCGCATGCCAGAAACACTAAATCTACTAGAGAATAGAATAGGAAGAACTCTCAAAGACACAGGGGTAGGGAAAAAATTTATGAACAGAACCCACACTGCATGGGAAATAATACAAAGAATCAGTTCTTGGGACACATCCTTTTGAAGGGCTTTTGCACAGCAAAAGAAATCACCAATAGAGCAGGGTGAAAACCCACAGACTGGGAAAAAATTTTTGCCAGCCCTGGATCAGACAAAAGTCTAACATCTAGAATATACAAAGAACTCAAAAAAAAAAAAAATCAAACCTCCCAAATTTAAAGACCCAATCCAAAAATGGGCAGCTGAAATGAATAAACATTTCTCAGACAAAGAAATAAAAATGGCAAATAAATACATGAAAAAGTATTCAACATCACTAGTCATTCGAGAGATGCAAATCAAAACAACGTTAAGATTCCATCTCACTCCAGAAGGAACAGTCATTATGAAAAGATCAGCCAATAACAAATGCTGGTGGGGCTGTGGGGAAAAAGAAACCCTCCTCCACTGTTGGTGGGAATGTAGACTGGTCCAGCCACTGTGGAAATCAGTGTGGAGATTCCTCAGAAAACTACAACTAGAGGTTCCATTTGACCCAGCTATTTCTCTGCTTGGTATCTTCCCAGAAGAATTAAAATCATCATACCACAGTGATATATGCACAACCATGTTCATAGCAGCACAATTTGTAATAGCTAAGTCTTGGAAACAACTTAAATGCCCAACAACTAGTGAATGGCTAAGTAAGATGTGTTTTTTTTACACAATGGAGTAGTACTCTGCCATAAAAAAGGATAAACTAGAGACATTTGTAGGTAAATGGATGTATCTTGAGAATATACTCTTAAGAGAAATAAATCAGGCACTCACAAGTACATATCATATTGTTTCTCTGATACGAGAAACCATAAGTGTAAATAAGGACAAGGAGGTGTGACAGATATTATATAAAAGGAAGATAATATTCAAAAGAGAGGAGAACTAGAAAGGGAGAAGGGGGAAAAGTAGGAAGGGAAAAAGGAAAGAAAGGAGAAAGAGAAAAAAAGGGGAAAATATAAATAAACCTGCTATAAATAGGGAAGGGGGAGCAGAAGGGAGAGGTGGGGAAGGGGGGAAAAACCAAGATATATCATGTACAGGTACAAAATAACCATGATGAATGTGATCACTATGTATACAATGTACCAGTACATGTTCTTGGTTAAAAAAAAAAATTAAAAAAAAAGAAGAAATAGCTTCCCAAGGAGAAAAAATAAATTGTCTCAAAGGAAAGTTAATCAGATTGACCTACATTTTTGTCACCAACTTCAGTTCCTAGAAACAGTAAACTCACTAGAATGCAAGCTCCATGAGAACAGAGCTATTACTCTCACTTACTACTGTATTCGCAAAGCTAGAGCCATACCTGGCATATAATAGGTACTCAATAAATATACGGTGAATGCCAAATTAACAATATGTTCAAAGCATTGAGAAAAGTAATTTTGAAATTGGAATTACATAACCCTCATCTTTATTTTATCAAATAAATAAATTATTTTATTAAATAATGAGAGTGATACAAAGACATAGGCAGACATAAAGAATTTAAGAGTATTCATCACCCATTTATGCACACAGTTACACACATACACAAACACACACACATTAAAGTCTGAGTATGAACTATAAAAATTCAAATTTTCACATGGAAAATAGCTACATTGTTGTATTCTGTACATACAAATGCACATGTTGCCTGGAAAAAATAACTGATAAATGCAAAGCAAAATACACAATTCACTTGAAATGTTTTCACTCTAAGAAACTTCCTTTAACACCTTTTTGTCTGTGACTTCATGTATTTCTCTTCACTTACCCATATACAAATAGGAAATTTTGTATAAATGGCATCATATGGTGCAGGCCATTTTGTTCATGGAACACCTTTGATTGTATATTTCTGCTATCTTCTTCACCCTTCTTACTTTCCCATTCCCTTCCATTTTCTGGTTCAATTGTTCAACATTAACACATTTTATGTCTTACCTTAGCTTCCTCCATGCATAATACATGTTTGTGTGTATAGTACATGTGGACACACTTAAGTTTTTATTGTGTCGCAAAGATACTATTGCAAACAGTTGGGAAGTTCTGTGTAACCAGCTACCAACTTGACATTTCCGCTGGGATGTTAAGAGGCATGATGAATGAAAATGCCCGCGTCTTAGAGCAACGTCGACTTCTTCGTGCTGCCTGTTTTCCATGATTCAGCATGAGGTCAGCTCATTGCAGTCACTCCTAGAGTATGGCTGGCAGAAATCCCACTTTAACACCGGTTGCCATGATCACAGACGCAGAAAAAAAGAACATTTCAAATCATGTACAGAGTCTCGAAGCTCTTGCTGAGGAGCGATACAATTCATATTGGTCTACATTGAGTGCCATTCAAAAATATCCTTTACCCTGCCTTAATATTTACCATTTGAAACATTATTCACTTAATCTGTTTACATGTTTGTTTCTCTGTCTCTCTTCTCTTCTCTGTATCTGTTTCTGTCTCCCTCCCTCCCTCTCTCCATCTCTCTCTGTCTCTCTCTGTCTCTCTGTCTCTACTCTCCTCCCTCTTTGCTCTCCCCCTTTTCTCTTACAATGTAAGCTTCATGGATGCCCACACTTGGTTGTCTTTACTTTCACCTGATTATTACCTAGCACAGCATCTGGTATACAGTGGGCACTCAATAAATACTCATTGGATGAATGAGTGAATTAATGGCCCCCTCTTGGTTTCCTTGTATTCATTTCAATTTATTGTGTTTTATTCAGTTGAATTTTTATTTTGCTCTTTGTATTTAGTAATAAACATACACAGCTGCAATCTAAATTCATATATTTTGTGATGTGGTGCTCTCACTGTCAGCATATTCTCAAGAGTCTGTAATTGCCATTTAGAGTTCCACTTTGCCGTAAGTGTTATTTAGAAGAATGTTTTAAATTTCTAAATGGTTGGCTTTTCCTATGGATTTCAACTGTTTATTTTTAATTTCTGCCTTTATTTTATAATAGTCACAGAAGCAATAGAGTAGGGTGCCAAAATGCAGAATTTCTACCACCCACATACTCTCCCACAGTTAAAAATGTACCATTATAGCAAACAAACTTGAAGTACAGGATCAGATCTTTTACATTCCCATAAAATCATACCATAGTAAATATTTAATCTCATCTATATGTTCTTCCAAAGTTTCAACATGCTATGCCATGGCAGTGTGCTCTTTTAAAGAAAGTTATAAAGTCCTGGCTTGTTATAGCAGAGTAATATAACTTATGGGAGACATAATCAGGTTGGTCCTACTTTGTTTATGTTTTGTATTCAACAGCTCTGTCCCTCTAATTTCTCAAAAAAGTATGCCATGGATTCCTGAAGACCCACAAGCTTTTAAGAGAAGCTGAAGACTGCTTGAGCTCTCTAATTCCCTAATTCTTAAAATTTCACCTGGTAGTCACTTTGCTCAGGAGTTATAACTGAAATGTGTCCATTTTTACCATGTTAGTCCCACAAATCCTGACCTCTACCTATGTTCTGTTGGCTCACTACAGATGGCTCAGCTGACACAGCAGCCGGGACCCACCCGAATGTGGTGTGGATAAAATATATGCCGCTGTAACCCGAGGCACTGTCAGAGCTCATATGCCCGAAGTCTATTGTGCATCTGGACCGGCATCCTGTTGGCCAAGGAAGATACAAGCTGCCTGAGGTTACCGCATGTAGTTTAGCAACACCTGTCAGAGGAGAGCATGAAAAGATAATTTGTTTCTTAATGTCACTGTCATGGAAATTTAATCTGTTCTTTTGACAATTTGTGGTAATAAAAGTAAAGATGGACAAAGGTATACTAAGATGAGAAAAACTGCATTACATCCAAACTGCTCCAGGTCATTGTAATGATAAAATTATCCAAATTGATCCTCAATTGGATTGTAATGGAACTTAATAATGAATCATATGACAATTCAGGCTGTATGAAATCTCTTAGTGGCTAGAAAAAGAAGAAAATTGACATTCCTTGTATATTTATGGTTATATGCACATATGTATATGCCATACACTTATTATACACATATATACATTGCATGTGAATGTTCTCCTTCAGATATGTGAACCATATATTCGCTATGGTTTGAATATGGTTTGTGTCCACCCAAAGGTCTATAGGTTGGTAATTTGGTCTCCATTTTGGTGATGCTGGGAAATGGCAGAAACTTTAAAAGGTGGGGTCTGGTAAGAGGTCAATGGGACAATTGAGGAGAACCCTCAAACGGATATTGTGGGACCCAGGTCTTTCTACTCCTGGTTTGAGATATAATCTCTTCAGCCATCTGATATGCCATGAGGTCCTCACTAGAACTGATCCAATGCAAGTGTTATGGCCTTGAACCTCCAAAACTATGAGCTAAGTAAATGTCTTTTTTATAAGTAACCTGTATTAGTGCTACAGTTTGAATATGGATAGTGACCCCAAAGGCCCATGTGTTAAAGGCTTGGTCCCCAGGGTGACAATAATGGGAAGTGTTGTGAACCTTTATGAAGCAGAGCCTAGTGTGATTTCCATAGGTCTTTGAAGACATGGCCTCTAAAGATATTGCAAGACCCAGACTCGTTCCTCATCCTATCTCTCTCTTCCTGGCTCTGAAGTGAGGAGTTTGCTCCAGCATGCCCTCGCTGCCATTGCCATCTAGTACCCTCACCAGGATCCTAAAGCAATGGGACCAACCAATCCTGGATTGGAACCTCTTGAACCATGAGCTAATAAACCTGTTCATTCTATAAAGTCATTTGCCTCAAGTACTTTCTTGCAGTAAAATGAAGCTAACCAACAGTCAGGTATTTTTTACAGCTATGAAAAGCTAACTAATAGAATACTGTAGATAGATAGAGATGCAATAATCTTCATTTTATAGATAAGTATACTCCATTCATGAACTTAATTCCTTCCACAATTTTGAGGAAGATGGCCGTGTTTGTGTTTGTGTGGAGAAGATGACCACAGTCATGTTTGTCACCCAATGCAGAGTTTACAAAAGAAAACCAAAATTTTGCCAAATGCTTCTGTTCATGAACTGAATTGTTTGCAAACAGAAACATGAGTCAACCAAAGTATTACTGTACTAAAACTTGCTCAGTGTAATATAGAAAATGATTGGCATTGCTAGGTTTGTAGTTCATTTCCCTGGTAAGCAGCAGAAGAATCTGTGCTAAGGTCAGTTAGCCTCCACGTCCTGTGCTTCTTCTAAGACGCTTATCTGACACTGTGTGCTTATCTACCTTTATCTAGCTGTTCAGATGGAGAGACAGGTAAATACTTGGGTCTGTGTATGGCAGAACCAAACACCTTCTTAAATTGTAATGTTTTTCATTTGGGTGGGAGTTAATATCGCTTTGGATAAACAATTATATCTTCATTTGAGCTATGCAAAGTTTGGGGTTGCAGGTGGAGATGAAGGACAACTGTGAAGTTTTGCTGGGTGCTCGCTTGGTTGGCCACCTGAAACTCATTATCTCTCTTTAAGGGTCAGTGCACATTCCTTTCTGATTCCCTCACAGCCCAGCATCAGTCCCGTGACCACTTTTCTTCACTTCTTTTAAATGTGTAATCAGTACTCAACTCACTGGGACTTCCTCATTGAAGAGCGTGTTAGAAATAGGCTGCTCTCCAACTCACCTCTCATTTTGTTATTCCTTTTGTAATTCAGACATACACAAATTGTAGAAAATAATGCAACAAATGTCTTTGTAGTCACCGTGTAGTTTAAGAAATGAAGTATTGCAAATTTAGGTGAAGCTCTTCTTTACTTAATCCTGACTGCATTCCCTTTACATTGCCCACCTCCACATCTCACAACTTGTCTAGCCTCTATCCTAAACTTAGTGATTGTCATTCTTGTTCATGTCTTTATAATTTACCACATATGTCTATGCTTTAAAACAATACATAGTATTATTTTGTATGTTTTAAACTTTATATAAGTGATGTGTTATATTTTCTGGACATCTTTTTTTACTCAATGTGTTTTTAAAGGAATGAACTCATATCGATATACTGTATAAGCTGTATAATTCTTTCATTTCCACTGCCATACAGATTATTTACTGAGTAAAGCATAATTATTTTATTCGTGACTCAATTGATGGATTTTTTTTTTTTTTTGGTGCTGGGGATCGAACTCGGGTCCTTGTGCTTGCAAGGCAAGCACTTTAACCATTGTGCTAAATCCCCAGCCCCAAATTGATGGATTTTTAACCTATGCTAATTCTTCACTTTTATAGACAATTCTGAAATTAACATCTTAGTTCAAATCTCATTTTGGACATTCATATACAATTCTCTAGGGTTTGCACCTGTGATTAGATTCTCTAGGACATAGTTTAATCATTTTCAATTCTGTCAAACAATGACAAATCAAACTCATTACTCTTTATTTTCTATGTGTTTTTAAGTGTGGAGTATCTACTATTTAATGGTCTTGTGGGATCATACAGACAGCAGAATTCAAATTGCATTTCACCTTTTTTTGGGTTTACAATTTTCATGATCCTGCTTCCCTCCCCTTCCCTTTCTGTCCCTTCCTTTCCTTGTGGCTTCCCTTCCCTTCTCTTTCCTTCTCTCTCTTTCCCTCCCTCTCCTCTCCTCTTACCCCCCTCCATCTCTCTATCATATATTTATTTCTACAGAGGAAATTGTGAACTAACTCACCAATGACTAGGAATATGTTATCTATACAAGTCCATTATGGTTTATATCTAAAATGTCCCCCAAACACTCAGGCACTCCCAAGTGGGGCTTTTAGGCACGATTGGATCACGGGTGCATGACAACTGGATCAGCACACTCATTGGATTAACATAGTTCTGGGTGTGGCTGAATGGGTTTACCGAAGGCAGAAGACCCACCTGGGTGTGAGTGGCACCAACTGGCGCCAACCAATGGGCTTATAGCCCAACTGGAATAAAAAGGGAAATAGAGGCTTGCTGCTTGTTGCCTCCTCCCACTCTGCCATGGACTGTTTGTCCTCTGTTATATCCCTCTGCTATGCTACGCTGCCTGGGAGCCAGCCAACTATGGACTGAAACCTCTACAAACTGTGAACTGAAATAAACCTTTACTCCGTTAACTGTGGGTGACAGGTATTTTGTCCCAGCAATGAGAAAAGTAACCAAGACAAAGTCATATAGAGGTAAAATAAATACTTACTGCCTTAATAATAGCTACTACTCAATGGTCAGCTATTTATCTCTTAACTGTCTAGTATTTACGCTCTCACTTAACACTCATAACAACCATATGAAATTGCTACTTTGACACATTTATATAGGCAAGCAGTTCAGATATTAATTAACCCATTAACTTCTTCAAAGTCATAAAGCCAACAAGATGCTGAGCTAAATTTTAAACCTAGTTCTGTGTGACTGAAAAATCCATGCTGTTTGCATTATCCTAATTTAGCTTGATAGTTACAAGATGTTTTCATATCTTTATCAGGTGTGACTTACTGCTTGCACACTTTCCCATACAGTTAGATTATCATTGGTTTTATTTTACAAAACGAGGAAATGGAGGGTCAGAGAATGTTTATGGCCTGTCAAAAATATGTAGCTGGTGATTGGTAAGACTAGGACCCAAAACCAGGATTTAGGACTCTTTCTTCAGGTTTTTGTTTTACTGCACAGTACTATCTCTTAAGACCAAAAAATGATTATTAACCTAGTTTTGGGCTAGGGCACACCAGTTAGAGTACATAACTAAAGAATTTGCAACATAGTCTGCATTTTGATAAGATGTCTGCCATCTCTGACTTTATCATCTTTATATGGCCGTCTTCCTGTGTCTGTGTCCAAATTTACCCTTTATGTCAGGACATAAGTAAAACAGGATTAAGAAACCAAAGTTCTCCAGTATGATCTCATTTAACAAGCTATACCTTCAATGATCTTCTTTTCAAATAGAGTCACAGGCTGAGGTACTAGGGATTACAATTTCAACCTATGAATTTGGAGGGAGGACACAATCTGTTTCATAACAATTCCTATATTCTGGAAGTGGTTGGTAAGGTAGGGTCAAAATGGGAATGTAGCTGCTGGGGACAAATGGGGTATCTCTCTTCCTCAGTTTGATGCAGGTGTGGTTAAGCTGCAGAATTAAATAAAATAGAAAAAAGGAAAGGAAAGGAAAATGTGAACAAAACTAGGAATTAGGTTTTTAAAAAATCATCAAAATTAACAAATCCTTAGATTAGCTAAGAGAGAAGAGTCAAAAAAGAAAACACAAAAAGTGAGAAGACAGTACAACTGGTACAATGAGGTTAAAAATACAATTTGTCCACTACAAATAATTATACCCAAATTATTTGGGCAAACAAGAAGAATTGGATAAATACCCAGAAACATACAACCTGCCGAGATTGACTCCTGATGAACTAGGAAATCTGAAGAGATCCAAAATTTGAAAACTGATTGATTAGATAGTAATCTGAAACTTTCCACTGCAGAATAGATGCCTTCACTGGGGAATTCTACCAAACACTTAAAGAAGCATTAATGCCAACTTTTCTCAGATTCTTCAAATAAAGTGCAGATGGAGTATATTTCAAAATTCATTTTATGAAGCCAGCATTACCCTGATACCAAGTTCAAGAAAACTATAAGCCAATATTCTTGATGATTATAGATGGAAAAATCTTCAACAAAATACTGGCAGTATGAATTTAACAGCATATTAAAAAGATCATGACCAAATAGTTCAACATATGAAAATTGATTAATGTGGTATGCTTCTTTAACAGAGCAAAGAACAAAGTTCACATGATCATCTCAATAGATCCAGAAAAAGCATTTGATAAAATTCAGCATACTTTTATAATTAAAAGTATACCAAAAATTAGAAATGGAAGAAAATTACCTCAACATAATCAAGGGCATGTATGAAAATCACCCTACCACACTGAAAATGCAAAATATTTTCTCAAAGAACAGAAATGAGACAAGGCTACCCACGCTCCACACTTCTATTCAGCATAGTGCTGGAATTACATGCCAGAAGATTAGGCAAGAGAAAGAAAGAAAGGCTATCTAAATCAAGAAAGAAATCAATAAACTGTCTCTGTTTGCAGGTGACATGATCTTACATGTAGAAAATACTAAGCATCCCATAGAATAACCGTTGGAACTAACAAGCAAGTTAAGCAAAGTTGCAGGATTAAAAATTAGCATAAAATCTGCTATGTTTAAGCAATCCAAATCTATCAGAATTTTAATGGAATTTTTATTTTTAAAAAAGAAACTTTAAAATTTATGTAGAAATATGAGGACCACATATGGCCATGTGATCTTGAAAAAAAAAGAGCAAAGCTGGAGGCATGACATTTCTTGATTTGGAAATCACTACAAAGTTGCAGTGACTAAAACGGTATGGTACTGTCATAAAGAAAGACATAGACCAATGGAACAAAATAGAAGGTCCAGAAATAAACTTATGTATATGTAGATAAATGATCTATAAGAAACTTGCTAAGCATACCCACTGAAGATATAACAGTCCCTTCAAAAGTTATTCCAATGCTGGAATAACTATACAACCACATATAAAATATTTAAATTATAACCTTATCTTACCTTGTACACAAACATCAACTCAACATGGATTAAAGACAAACATGAGACCTGAAACTATAAAGCTCCAAGCAAAAACATGGAGAAAAATTCCTTGACATTGATCTTGCAATGATTGTTTTGATATCCCAAAAGCACAGGCAGCAAAAGCAAATATTGACAAATGGAACCATATGAAACTAAAAAGTGTTGGAATGGTAAAGGAAAAAAATCAACAGATTGAAAAGGCAACCATCAAAGTGAAAAGGAAATCTACTGGATGGGAGAAAACATTTGCAAATGTTATAACTGACAAATGGCTAAGACCCAAAATATATAAAGAACTTCCACAAAATAGCCAAAAGAAAAAAAAAACTGATTAAAAAACAAGCAACAGACTTGAGTAGACTTTGTCCAAAGAAGACACACAAATTGCCAATGGGTATATGAGAAGATGTTTAACATCGCTAGTCATTAGGGATAAGCAAATCTAAATTACGATGACATATTACTTTATTCCTTTTAGGATAAGCTGTCATCAAAAAGATGGATAAATATTTGTGAGAGAAGTGGATAGAAGGGAACCTTCAAAAACTGTCAGTGGAACTATCAAATGGTACAGCCACATGGAAAATCACAGAAATTCCTCAAGAAATTGAAACTAGAACCAATCTAGCAATCCCACTTCATGTGTATGCATCCAAAAGAGCTGAAATTGGATCTCAAACACGTATTGGCATTGACCTCTTCGTTGTAATATTATTCGCAATAGTTCAGAGGTGAAAACAACTTTAAATTTCCTGAAAGAATGAGTGAATAAAGAAAATGTGGTATATACATCATAAGTAGAATATAATTCAGCCTTAAAAATGAAATAAGGAAATGACGCCATATGATACAACATTGATGAATCTTGAGGACAACAGAATTTCACTGTAAAAAAACACAGATAGTAACTCACAGATCTGAAAGATGAAGTTTTTTTGAGGAGGACTAGACAGAAATAGCACGGTCAAAAGACGAGAGGACGAGAACATTAGAGAAATTTGAAACCTTTGACACCTCTAACTACAGCTATCTTAAAGCACACCTCTAATTACTAGACAGATTAACATAAATCCTCACTACAGTCATATTTACCTCAGTTTCCTTTGCTTATACATCTCTAGTTTTTAACGCAAAATTACAATATATGCCAAATAGCAAGAAAAATGCAGTATGAAGAGAAAAAGCAAGCATCAGAACCTGATTTAGGTATGACACCTTTGTTCAAATTACATGACAAGGGATTCAAACAAATTATAATTAATATGCCAAGAATCCCTAATAGAGTTGACAATGTACAAATTATAATCATGTTATATTTTGAACCAACTATATCAATAAGCACATTAAAAGTGAATGATCTGAAAAGAGCAATTAAGAACAGATATTTCAGAGTGGATTAAAAAAAGACCAAGATCAATCTCATCTACATGAAACCCAATTTAAATGTAAAAGCTCAGATAGATAAAAACTAAAGGGGTTGAAATATATACCATGCTAATCAGTGATGAAAAAGTCTTTTAATAGGCCTGTGTCTCTGGGATGTGATTTTCATGCACATTTCTTACCTCCCATTCGATTTATGTGAGAAAAAAAGTCTAGCAAAAGCTGGGGTGGGCGGAATGCTTTCTTCCAGATGAGAAAGAGCTTTGATATTTTTCTGAGAATAGTCATGGGTTATGAAGAACCCCTGGATATATTTCCAAGTGAATATTTTCTCGCCCTCTTCCAGAAACAAAAGAAGATCTTCTTCAGATCTTCACTATGAAAAACTGGTGGGATTCCAGGAGGAAAAAAATCCATTAATATATGGGACTTTTCTAGGACAGCAGCTTCCTGTCTATCTGGGTTTCCCTGTCTAGGTTTCTAGATAACAGTTCGCCCTGCAACGTCAATTTTTTGATAGATCCAAGAAAAAAAGTTGCTGATTTTTCAGTTCATGCACAGTTTTCCTGTTGAAATGATGTGTGTGACAAATTCCAAGCTCTTTCCACATCAAAACTGAAACCGGAAGTCTTCCTTTTCATTCATTTTAGGCCTAGTCCAACCTGGTTTCTGGTCTCATTGAATTGAAATTCATCAAGCATATAAACAACAACATGCTGCTGAAAGTAATGAACATTTTCCTGCCATTATATAATTAAATCTCAGCATCTTTTTACAAGGCTGACTAGTCTTTCCATTCTCAGAGAATTTATTCTCTAGCATATGTGACACCCAAGCTCTTAGAATTCCATCTGTTTCATTGGTTAGACTTAATCATTTCCCTTCACTAGTTTCACCTCCTGTAACAATTAAGCTTAATTGTCAATTTTATTGTCTTGGGAGCTGCACAGAAGATTAGTAAGGCACACTTCTGAGTGTGTCTGGGTGGGTCATGAAGGTGTGACCTTGGCTACTGCTACCCTCAGCCTCTTGTCCCTTTCTCTCCAGCTCTGTCCCCCTGTTCTGCTTCCTGGCTGTCATGAACTGAGTAGCTCTGCTCTGCCACACCCTTCAACCATGAGGTTTCTGCTTTGGAAACAGCCAATGACAGGCTGGGTTCCTTGAAACCTTGAACGAAATTAAACTTCTCCTCCTTTAAACTGTGGGCATTGGGTAGTTGGTCAAGCAACAAGAAAGCCAATTAATACAGAAAAATGGTATGCGGAAGTGGGGTCATTGTTTTGACAGTACCTGTCCTTGTGGTTCATAAGCCTATGGAACTGATTTGCAGGAGGACTTTGGAAAACTGGACTGCTAGAGCAGTCCAAGAATGTAGTAAGCAGAGCCTGGTAAGTGATTCTGGTCAGAGTTAAGAAGGCAAGAATGCTAATAGGAATGTGGACATTAAAGTCCAGGCACATGATGTTTTAGTGGGGAACAAAGACTCCATTGTCAATTGGACTAGAGGCATATGTGTTACACTCTGGCCAAAAAAAAAAAAAAGTCTACATTTTGTCCATATCCTAAGACTTTTCAGGTGACTGAGATTAAGGGTGGCGGACTAATTGATCTGGCAGAAGAAATTTCAATGCAGCCCAACATTCAGGCTGTAGTGGTATGTGTGATGCTGGCTGCATTTAGCCAGATTTATAGTGAAAATTTGGAACAAAAAAGCAGAGCAGAAAATTCTGAAAAACGTAAATTTTGGCCCCAAAAAAGCCATGCAAAAATTTGGGGCCAAAGGAGGGCATGGTTGCTGAAGAGACTAGTGTAATTTTTTAACCAAGTACTTTGAACTGGTACAAGAAGAAAGATCTCTTGTGGGCATCTCAGAAATCAGGAGGAATACACCACCCATTGCAGGCTCAAGGGTACAAAAATGTAAACTTTTCATTTTAGAAGACGGTTCCTGGGCACCCTTCTCAAGAAGTGCCTCCTAGGAAACTGGTTCTCCAGCACTCATTTCACTTTGCTCTGCCATCCAAGCACCCAGAACCTGCTGTGGCCGTGGTCCAAGAGGCTTGGCTACTGCTCCCAGTGACGGCAGACCAGGGCATCATCCATGTGATGCTGGTTTTCCTGACATGCAAATTGCAAGAGCTGTGACACCAGGGAGGTCTGCACCTAGATTTCAAGGGAAGGTCTTGGAGGTCCTAACAAGGCAGCACGTGAAGCTGTGGGAATGAAGCCATAGGTGCAGTGGTGACTCCAGGAAGCTGGAGATGACAGAAATGTAGAACTTCTGCAGAGTCAGACCTTGAGAGAGGTCTAAGCACTCTGGAACTCACATGTCTCCACTTTGTATCCTTTGGCTGCCAGAAATGGAGGCCCTGCTGGGGCTTCAGCCTTACTTTGGTCTGACTCTTTACTACCCCTCATCCTTCCCTTTTGCAGTGGTAATATTTACCCTGTGCCATTGCATCTTGGGATAACCTAACTTGCTATCTTGATTGTTACAGAGTGAATCCTCTGAATCCTTGAACTGATGTAAACTTCTCTTTTAAGTTGTGTGTCAGATATTTTCTCAAGGAGAGGGAAAGATGATATACTTCCTCTATCCAAATCTTGCATGTTGATATTCTTTAGATCTTAATCCTAGGCTGAACTTTTATTCTCTTTTCTATATATTTCTGAATTTGAATCTAGTTCATGCTCCTAAATGTGTGTTTCCAATTTCTTAACTCCAGAACAAACTATTCTGAGCTCAAAATTTATGAATTCAGTTGTTCATTTGGAATTTTCTCTTAGATGTTTCAGAATCATTACTTGTCACTGAAAAACTTTCGGGAAATGATACGCCCACATTTTTTCCCTTGCCTGGGCCAATGAGAGTGAAGAAGAAGCGGCTTGACTTAGGCTTCGTATAAAATATATAGTATAGCTAATGTATATAAGTAAAAATTTTTCCTTTTTAAATATATTTGTTACTGGAACATGTTTTAAAAGAGGGCAAATGGCCAGCAGACCACAGGCTGGACATACACTGAAACTGATACCAAAGCATGTGATTGGCTGGTGTTGTATTATTCGTGAATTTTCTTTGAAACTTTGGAAGATGGGACAAGTGGGATCCATCGGGGTAGTACAACTTTGCGAGTATGGAGGGCACTACATAGGTTCATTAAAAGCTTCCTGAAAATGCAGGCTTTAAAAGAGACATGGATTCTAGTAAGACACTTGATTAAAGCTCTTCTTTCTAGAGAAAGGAAATTGGAAAAAAGTAGGTAAAATGAAATGCTCTTTATATATTTGGAAATGCAAATGTAACTGGAAGCACAGATTTGGGAGTTAATAATAAGTGAAAGGAGTGTTAAATTTCATAAACTAAAGACCTATTTTGGACATTATAATATAACTGGAATGGTACATTATAACCTTATTCATATTGCATAACCTTGTGTGTTCAATGTTATTAGATGAACCAACTAAGCATAAATAATGAATAGAAGGAACAGAAGTTTATTCTTTTTGTTTAATATGTATTTTGGCCTCAGGAGAAAACTTAATTATAGGAATGTCTGCAATATTTCAGAGGCTTCTTGGGGCAGTATCAGTCACCAATAAAGGCCTCGAGAGGCTAAAATGCCCTTCATATTAGTCTGAGGTAAACTCATAGGAGCAGCACTAAAAAATGGCAAACAAGACTTCTCTCATAGTCTAAAAATCCTCGATAAAGTCTCACCTATGTACAAGATTTATCATAGATTGCTAGGCCACTGAGCTAACATATAACAAATAATGAAATAAGAATAGGTGACAGATCATTTTGTGGGATCTCAAAATGTCTCATCTCTATTTCATCTATTACATGACACAGATAGTCTCAGGCCACATACCTGTCAATGTTTGGAATTGCTAAGAGGTCAAAAGCTCCATTTTCTGAGCTTGGATCTTGTATTCTCCTAGGGCTTCAATGACAAGTAGTACATAGTGAGTGGTTTAACACATTAGAAATGTGTTGTGTTAGAGTTCTGGAGGTTAGAACTCCAAGACCAAGGTGTCAGCTAACCCTTGATCCTTCTAAAACCTGCACGGTACAATCATTTTGTACCTCTTGACTTCTGGTGGCGGTAGCCATCAATCCCTGGTGTTCGTTGACTTGCAATTGCATCACCCCTGTCTCTGGCTCTGCCATCACATGGCACTATTCTTCTGTATCTATAGCTTCATGTGGCCATCTTCCCCTGTTATACAGCAGGTGTGCTGGATTAAGGGCCCTCTATGGTGACCACACCTCAGTTTGACTTCATTTATAAGATCAAAATAAGGTCACATTTGAATCACTAGGGGTTAGCATTTCAACATATAACAGTTGTTTTTGGATTCTCTTCTCTGTCCCTTTCTTCCCATTTTGTCTTTGTGTTAAAATGATCTCAGGGCATCCCCTGGGTCAGAAAAGTCATGGTCTCACTCTGTAAAGAACTCATAGTAAGAGGTGAGTTCTCAAATCTCTGAAAGCTCTAAAACACTAAAAATAAATTTCATGCTAAGTATTGGGAGGCTCTTTCTTGGGATTGAGGAATAAATATTCACTTTGGCTAAGCCCAAGGGTAAGAGGCAAAGAAATGATCTTAAGACAAAAGAGAAAGAAACAACTTTTCAAAACTCATATATAGTCCAACTGAACTGACTGTAGTAGGAGTTCCTCGGGTCTCAGAGTCAAAGCCGTATATCAAAGGTCCCCAAAAGTACTGGTCCGTGATCTCTTAGGAACCAAGCTGCACAGCAGGTGGTAAGAGAGCTTCATGTTTATTAACAGCCTTTACCTGTTGCTCACATCACCTTCTGAGCTCCACCTCCTGGCAGATCAGCAGGATCATTAGATTCAAATAGGAGGACGAACCCTTCTGTGAACTGCATGTGCCGGGGATCTAGGTTGCACACTCCTTATGAGAATCTAATGCCTGATGATCTGAATTGGAGCTGAGGCGGTGATGGTAGCACCGGAGAGAGGCTGCAAATACAGATTAACATTAGCAGTGAGGTAAGACTGCATAATAAATCACTTGCATTTCATATCAAAACCCTATCAAAGAATGTCGACTGAAAATTAAACTAAATCTGGTGGCAACTTTTATAGTGGCAAGGAAGTTGACGTACTTCAGTTGTACAGCTGCATCTGGTGGGAGGCTTAAGTCAGAATTTGACATTTATTTTAGTGTGCACATGATCCACTTATTTTATTCACCACTTCTGTCCGTCACTTCAAAGAATGTTTCAACTTAAATGGAAAACTATACTTTACTGCTTATAATTTGATAATTTCAGATGGGCAAAGATAGACCTGAATTGGAGTTAGATTGTAATAATAAAACAGAGGTAAATGGTTACATATACAATTCAAAAAAATATTATAATAAAAGACACATTGCAATTATTCCCCATCCGCATACTTCTCCTCACTTTGAATAGATCTATCCCATCATTCTTGACACATTCTGAAGCAGTCCTGGAAGTCCTCTTTCATGAGTGTTTTTATGAGGTGTGATCAAAACTACAGTGAATGCTGCTAATGAATGCCGTTTTATGTAAATGCAGACTTGTATAAACATTATGATGTGTCCACATACATCTTGTTCACTGGATCTGGCACCGTGTGACTTCTGGCACTTCCCCAAAGTCAAAACGACCGTGAAAGGTAAATGTTTTGACTTCATTCTGGGCATCGAGCACAATAACAGCACAGCTAAAGACACTCATGAATGAGGACTTCCAGGACTGCTTCAGAAATTGGCAAGAATGATGAATTAAGTTTATTTGAAGCAAGAGAGAGTATTTTGGGGGGGATTTGTGGCAATGTACCTTTTACTGTAATAATTTTTTTCTAATTTAAACATCATTTTTTCTTCAATTATATGTCATATAAAAAAATAAGGCATTTTTGAAGTTATCTGTGGAAATTTAGGGGAGATATGGCAAAGAAAAATACTGAAGGAGGAAAGAGAACAGAGCACCTATTAAGATGTATAAGGCTGAGTGACTATATGAGTTGAGACAGGCAATAAAACTTCCTAGATATTAAGAAGGTAAAAGGAATGTCTTTAATGTTCATATCATTGTGGCAGACAGAAAAATCATCCCTTGCCAAAGATGTCCACAGTCTAATCCCCCAAATCTGTGAATCTGTTACTCACATGATAAAAGTTACCTTTTAGCAATGATTAAGTCAAGGAGTTTGAGTTGAGGAGATTGTCCTGTCACCCAGCGGGTATAATGTAATAGCAAGGGTTCTTATAAGAGTGATGAGAGAGGGTCAAAGGCAGGAAAATGAGATAGGACAATAAAAGCACAAGCTTGACTGATTTGCTTTGAAATAAAGAAAAGCAATTACCCAACGAATGCAAGCAGCTTCTAGATGCTGAAAAAAAAAAAATGCAAGAAAACTGATTTTCCTCTCAAGCCTCCAGAAAGACCCAGACCTGCTGATTCCTTGATTTTAGTGAGAGTGCTTTCAGATTTGTGATTTCCAGGACCGTAAGATAATAGATCTGTTTTGTTTCCAGCTAAGTTTATAATGACTTGTTGCAGCAACAATAGGAAATTACAGTCAGGCTTGCCTAAATGTTGAATTTGACATTTTTGTCTTGCCAAAAATTGTACCACTTTTCTATTCCCTCCCAAGCAAATTGAATCTGTAAAATCTAATGTACTAATACATATTATTGTGTGTGCGAGGCATGTTTGTGTGTACGTGTAACTGTGGCAACTGATATGAAGAAGCTGAGGTACATTCCCAGATTATTGTACAGAATGAAAAGGCCAATATGAAAGTAGATTCTTTGAAGCAGAGATGAGTTTAGACAATTAACAGCCCACCAGCAGCCCAGAAAATTAGGGGAGGGCTTTGGGAATCTGATACCGTGATAGAAGCCTGGCTAGAGATGATTTGTACAGCCTTTCTAAAAAAGACATTTTAATAGGAATTTCTCACCAAAAATAATAAAATCTAATGTGGAGAAAAGAAAAAATTAATTCGGTGACAATTTGTAGATACCTCTAAATGTTTATGTTTTCGTAGTTTCTCTTTGTTGTGAATTTTTCGCTATGGGAAACAAATAGGTTTGAGTATAAGGTGTTTTGTTGTTTTTTTTTTTTTAAACCAAGAACATGTATTGGTACATTCTACATACATTGGTCACATTCATTACATTTATTCTGTACCTATACATGGTGCATCTTGGAGGAAACAAATAGGTTTGATTGATTGATTGATGTGTGCAAACATGACTAAATATTTTGGGATTTTAAAAATTCTGAAATCTACTTGCATCCTATATAATTTTTTAAAGTCTGCCATAATGTAACACTAGAACTGGATATGGATACACATTTAGGTAAGAAGTCATACACATGAGATAAAGACTTCAGAAATTATATACTTCATATAAATTTTAAGTGCTCTAAATAACTCATGCTACTATAATTACTGCAGAAGTCAAGGTAAATATTCTAGTGCTCTAGTGAAATATAGCCTAACAAAGATATTGAATAAATGAAATTTTGTATTATAATAGTCAACAAAAGATGAACATTTCAATATGTATAGAAAGGTGATTAGAACTCAATTCTGGAAAGTTTGCACTCATTTGGGAGAAAACACAAGCTTTATCCCATTAAATGCGAATGTGTGTGCCATATATTTCTAATGTGTCTGCGCAGACTTACAGGCTGTACATGGTGAGAACTACAATTTAGTGTTAATCTGCCCATTGCCTATTTTAGACTCCACATTTACCTTTGTTTCCCAGTAATAGCTGGCACAGTGCTTTGCACATAGTAGGGTCAACTACATAATTTATGAAATTTATGAAGAAATGATAATTATAAGAGATTGGCATTTTTAATATTTGTTAAATTCATTCCTTGTCTTTGGATTTAGAATAGATTCTGACTGCAAATTTTTCTCTGAGTAAAGATGCCATCTCTAAATATACAGTAATGTTGTTGAATTAACTTATACATTAGTTTCTTTTTGCTGTTGTAAAAAACCAACTGGCCCATAGTGACTTAAATCACTGTGTTATCCTTCTGGAGGGCAGAGTTACAAAATGGGCCTCACTGAAGTAAGATCAGGGTGTTAGTGGGACTGCATATCTCTGGAGGCTTGAGGGAGATATCCATTTCCTTGCCTTTTCCAGCCTCTAGAGAACTCCTGAATTCCTCGCCATGTGCCTCCTTTCTCTTAAAAGGCAGCAGCAAATCAACTTCAAATTTCTCCGACTCTGACTTTCTAAGAATCCTATTCATAACTTTGGACCTGCCTAGATCATTCAGGATAGTCTCCTTGTCTCAAACTCAGTTGAGTAGCAATGTTCACTTCATATGCCACCGTAATCCTCTCTTACTATGTAATATAACATATTCATAAGCTCTAGGGATTGTAACATGATATCATTGGGAGGGACAATGACTCTGGCTAGCACAATCTCGCAATCCCTCTCTCATTCCTGAGAGTTGAATATCAGCACTTACCCAGTCACCCTCACATACCTTTTATCCACATAGTTGCAACAGTGGGACTCCTAGAAAACATGCTCATATAACATAATACCCCCTCCTTAATCCTATTTTCAGGACACAGTTCACTGAACCAGACACGGATGGGCTTCTGACACCAGTTGGGTGAATGTTTGTCTCACAGATTAATTCAGAGCTGAAAACAAAATTCCAACTTTACTTTGATTAAAGGATACAGACATGCAGAGTAGTAGGGAGAGAAAAAATCCTGGCAGCTGTTTCAGCCCCTAGTTTCTAGATCATTGCTGAGACCTGGATATAAACTTGTCCTTTGGTTCCATTAGACACCTAGTAATATTTATAATGTCCCTTTTTTCCTTAAGCAAATTAAAATATCTCATTACAACCAAGAGTATTGTAGCCAATAAAAACCATACAATATTTTCAAGACTAATCATGTAGTATAGATATTTATGAACTACTGAATGAATAGATGAAAATATATGAGTAAGTGAAATAATTTTTCCAACATTATGTAATGGCTTATGGTAATGCTGAGACAAGACGCTACCTCTCTGGCTTTGCAGTGCAAAGTGGTCTCTTCTTCATTGTAAAATTATTAGTTAAAAATGAATGCCAGCAAAATCAATGCTACATTTTGAATAAAATGCTCCAGTGTATACTAAATTATTAAGAAACCAGTAAAAATTACTCTGAGGCAAGTTCACATTATATTTAGAACCTGGCCTTTTTGTATATAGAGAATCTGTACTCCTCCCTAAAATATCTTTTAAAATTTATCTTTCAAAAAAAATTTCTATTGTCTTTTCTTTAAAATGCCCTTCTAACCTATTCAACGTATCACTGTACCACTGCTCACCTAGCACAGATGGCATAAGGAAAGGGAATTCTTGGCAACATGGCAAGGCCCAGCAGTTTCCTCTCTGAGTTGCTACCTGCTCAGTGAGACATTTATTTGATCCAAAGAAGTGGCAGATTATTTACCATTTCCATGGTCTCCATAGCATTCTTAAGTAAAATCTCAGCATAGAATGGCTCATCCATAGGCAGGAATTCTGAGTAGGAGACCTTATACAGAAGACTAAGGAGGAAGGAAAAGTATCAGCTTTACAGGTAGTTTTCATTCATCGTGCAGCAAACCTCTTTTATACTGAGCCAATGTACAACAAGTATTCTGTCAGTTAAAAAAACTGTATATGGCAGTGATTATCCACTTTGTCTCTATATAAACACTTCTATAAATACAACTTTTAAAATATCCTTATATAGTTGACAGTGCAAATTTAAATTCACCAAAAATGATATGCAACACCAACAATTTGCATAAGGTACAAAATAGGAGGAGATAATAAAATTTAGATCAGGTTCTCACCTTCAAAGAAGTCATATTCAAATAGATAATACAGTAACATGGACAAATGTAAATAATTTTCAATATATACTTGAGCCTATAAACTACAATTTATGGGCCTAAATTGCCATCTATAAAATGGGGGTATTGAACTGGAAAAGTTTGTTTTCAAATATTATGTGGATAATGAGATGTATTGATTAAAAGTGTGATAGGGTCCTGGAAAGCAGTTTGGGGAAATTGAACCAACTGGGAAAAAAAAAACAAACTAAATGCAAGAACTCCTATTATTGAGTACATTAGCAAAGACTTATTGGGACAGCAAAAGTCAAGATTTTGGTACTGTTTAAGCCTTCATGGAGAAAGTATCATATGACACTAGTGTTGAGAAAGGGGAATTTCAACTAGAAGAAATTAATACCAAAAAAAAAAAAAAACATTCCAGGCAAAAAGAATAACATGAACAAAGTTGGGATGGAAAAGTGAAGGCATATGCAAAAAATGTGAAGTTAGTGTCACTGAGAGTATAAGGATATGAGGAAAACACTAGTGGGAGATGAAACTGGAAACCTGGAAGACTAGCATGATCGTGGGTTTTGAAGCTTACTTGGGAGTCATTTCAGCCAGACTCATGATTTCACATTCCATCTAGATGATTTTAATTTCTAAATGCATACTTCCTTGTCTACCCTTGCCTAACCTCCAGACTCATCTAACAACGTATTCTACAATCATCTCCACTTGGATGTCTTAAATGGTTTCTTCAATTTATCATGTTCTTCCTTCAGTCTTTTCTATCCTGGTAAATAGCACCTCCACTTCTAGCCATCTAACTGCTTAAATTTAAAATATCTGAGTGATATGTGATATCCTTACCACTCACATCAACTCCATCACTAATTTGTATAAGTTCTACCTTTAAAATATATCTTAAGTCAAGCAATTTATCACCACCTTCTGGCCCAAATAACCATCATCTTTCAAAAGGGTTACAATAATGTTCTTACTTATTTCCCTGTTTCGAATCTTATATTTGTACAGACTGGGTTTTTAGTACAAAGCATTTTCTCCTTCACTTCCATAATAGGCGTGTACATGCTAACCCATATGACTTGTTTAGCCAATATGATATTTTTGATGTCACACAAGTAGAAGCCTGAAACATGTTTGTGTGTTTGGTCTTGCCCTCTGATGCTTCTGCTATTTCCAGTGGAGGAACATGTCTTGAATAGCTGCTGGTTTAAAGGACAGAAACATGGAGTAAACTTTGGTCTGACCCATACTCAACCTTCAAAATGCTTAAGGAAGACATAACTTTAAATTCTGAGTTTGGGAGTGGTTTGTTCCTCAATATTATTGTATCAGTGTCTGATTGATATATATTTCAGTGATCCACTATCCACATAGCCACATTTGTAATGCTTAGATAGGACCATTGCACTCCACTACTCTTAATTTTAAAATAACTATAAACATGCTTAGAATAAAATTCAATGTCTATATTACCATGTCCAAGGACTTACATGACTATCGGGTCTCTGACTTTTCCTTGCTCCTCTCACAGCAGCCATATGGATTACACAAACTAAGCCTCCATCCAAATGCATTTACCGTTGTAGTTCCCTCTCTCTTACATATTTTTCCATATATATTCACATATTTTACTATATTATTTTATTCAAATGTTACTTCTTCAAACACAACTTACCTGACTAACCAGCCTACTTATTTCCCAACTAACACTTCAAGGAAACATTTGTCTACTCAGTTACTTAGAATTTAACACTATTTTTAAAAATACATTTGGTTGCTAGTTAAAGTTCTCTCTCAATCAAAAGAAAGCTCCTTGAGAAGTTGTTCTGTCTTGTTCTCTGTGATTTCTCCAATATCTAGAAACTACTTGGCAAATAGTCATTCAATAAACATCTGTTGGATAGAAGGGAAGGAAGGGACAATTTTGGAGGATATATTAATGAGAATAAATTGTATTTAATCACAATAGTTAAGAAGTTATTACAGTAGTTTGTATGAAGGACTCTGGATATTAGAAGGATTGGAATCAAGGTACCCATGAGACAGTTCAGATATGGAATTCATGGAGTTTGGTGGTTGTCAGAATGTCACAATCACACAACAAGGATAAATCAAACATAGCTTAAAGGGTCTAGATAAAGAATCTGGAAGGGTAATTATGATGTCCATATATGAATTCACTGTATTAAATGCAAACACCAAATCTTGTCCATATGCTATGCTAAGTCTTGGGACCAAAACATAAAACAGAAATGGGGTCTACTAAAGATTGTTAACTACTTACAAAAGGGAGGCATAATTTCAATAAAATGTACTGAGTGCTGTCACTGATACTCGTACGGGGGGCAAAACACATCCACATATAAAAATAGAGGTATAAATCACAGGAATAGAAACAGGTTTATAAGAAAATATGAGTTTTGCTTTCTTTATAATGGGGATGGGGCTAAAAATGAAGTCTTCTAGCAGCTCACATTATCTGAAATGTGAGAGCGAGATTTTAGCTATGTACTGTATAGTAAGTCATCAGTGCCATCAATATAGAAGTGACCAGGTTGGAAGAAATCAACTGATGAGAGTGCTTAGAACAAAACAATAATGATGTGAGAATGTAACTCTTTGAGACTCAATAGTTAGGTGATGAGGAGATAAATACATGACTGTGAAGGATATTAGGTAGAAGTTGTTGGATGAGAAAAAAAAAGTAAAAAAGGGAACATTGGAGCCAGTGAAAAAGGACGTTGAGAAACCCAAAATATAAATAAAGAGCAAAATAAAAGATAATAAGAAGTAGGACGACAGACTTTGGTCAAATGGGAGGGGACTAAGAGACATATGGAAGAGGAAGGAAACGGCCTGGAAAAAGAACTAACATGTGTTATGTACATGTACTAACTCCCCACAAGGAATGTAATCATTGTGTGATGCAATCATGTACTAATACAAACTGAAAAAATGAAGTGAGAGTTTGCTAAGATTGGAAGATATTTTATAGGAGGATGTCTCTCAATTTGTGGTTGAACTAAGAAAAATAACACTACCAATTTCTACAAAACCTTTAGAGAGGACCTAACAGTAATACTTCTCAAACTCTTTATATTTTTATAGATTTTTTATTAAAATTTATCCAAAATTACACAAATTTACAGGCCATTACACAAGCTTACAGACCTCAATACATTGTTCCTTTTGTTTATGACAGTGAGCAATGTAATCAACCACATAAATGTAGCATTAAGTCACAACTACATAAAGTTACTGTAGTACCTAGTGTACGTGTCGCCATTTTAAATTTGGGCCATTAGGTTCTCATTTTTAAGATATCATTATTCCTCTGGATTCCTATTCCCCTACCCCTTTGCCCTCTTCTTGTTCCCTTGAACTCTTTGTCTATTAGCTAATTTCTAACACTTTGCCTTTTTGTATCCATTGTTTACCCTTTTCTTTTGTTTGTATTTTGCCTCGCTCAAATAAGGGATACCATACAGTATTCCAGCTTGCAAGTCTGGTTTATTTCACTCAACATTATATTTTCCAGGTCCATCCATTTTCCTATAAATGACACTAGTTTGTCATTCTTTATAGCTGAATAGTATTCCATTGTGTATAGGTACCACATTTTGTTTATCCAGCTATTTATTGATGGGTATACAGGTTGCTTCCAGAATTTAGCTATTACAAATTGTGCTGCTATAAACATTGTTGTGCAAGTTTAATAAAATAAAACAGAAAATGGTAATCCCGAAGTCATTCCTGGAAGCAAGCATTACCCTGATTCCAAAACCAGAAAAGGACCCAATCAAAAAAAGAAATCTATAGGCCAATCTCTTTAATGAATAATTCTCAATAAGACACTGGCAAACAGATGGCATACATCATGACCAAGTAGGATTCATTCAACGGGTACAGGGATGGTGCAATATACACAAATCAAGAAGTGTAATACACTGCATAAATAGAAAAAAGGACAAAAAATACATGATCATCTCAATGTACACAGATAAAGCATTTTACAAAATTCGACATTCATTCATGATAAAAAAGCATGAAGAAAATTATTATAAGAAGGCTTCATCTAAATCTGATAAAAAGCCATTTATGACAATCCAATGGCCAACATCATATTAAATGATAAAAGCCAAAAGTTTTCTATCTAAAATCAGTAATAAGACAAGGATGTCTGTTATCACCACTCCTGTTCAATATAGTTCTCAAAACATTAGCCTGAGCAAATGGGCAAGAGAAGGAAATGAAAGAGATAGGTACAGGAAAAAAGTCAAATTATTATTTGCAGATCACATGATCCTGTGCATAGGAGATGCCAAAAACTCCAACAAAAGACTCCTATAATGAAGAACCAAATTCACTAGTGTAGCAGGATACAAAGTCAACACTCAAAAATTAATATTGTTCCTATACACCATTAATAAACTCACTGAGAGACAAATTGAAGAAACAATACCTTTCATAATAGTATCAATAAAAATGAAGTACTTAGGAATTAACCTAACCAAGTAAGTGAAAAATATGTACAATGAAAACTACAGTACTCTGGAATAGATCAAGAGGATATCAGAAAATGGAAAGATGTCCCCTATTTCTGGGTAGATAGAACCAGTATAGTCAAAATGGCTATACTACCAAAACCATTATACAGATTTAATGCAATCACAAACAAAATACCAATATTGTTCCTCACAGACCTAGTAAAATGAAGCCTAAGATTCGTACGGAACCAGAAGAGACCTAGAATAGCAAAAGCAGTTCTGGGCAAAAAGGGCAAGGCAGGAGGCATCACTATTCCAGACCTCAAATTATACTACAAAGCTATAGTGATAAAAACAGTATGGTCTTTGCAAAAAAATAGATTTGGGGATCAACAGAACAGAATAGAAGTTGCAGAAACAACTCAAGTACATTACTCAAGTACATTATCTTTGACAAAGAGGCCAAATCATTTTGCCAGAGAAAAGATAATTTCTTTAACAAATGGTACTTAGAAAACTTGATATCCACATGCTGAGGATAGAACTTAGACCCATATTCTTTACCATGCACTAAACTAAAATCAAAATGGATCAAAGTTCTAAATATTAAAACAGACATATTTAATCTGCTGGAAGACAAAATGGGTGAAACTCCTGAAGACAAAGATATAGACAATAATTTTCTGAACAGAACCCTAATTGCAGAAAAAGTAATACCAAGAATGAACAAATGAGATTACATCAAATTAAAAAGTTTATGCAGAGCAAAGGAAACAACCGACAGAGTGAAGAGAGAACCAACAGAAAAGGAAAACAATTTTTCATGCTACTCTTCAAAGGACTAATATCCAGAGTATATAAAAAACAAAAAATTTAGACCCCTAACTTTAAAGACCCAATCAAAAAATAGGCGTTTGAGACTTAATACTGAATCTATGTGGTTGTTTAAGTTGCTCATTGTTATATGCAAAAGGCATAATATATTATGGCCTGTAAGTTTGTATAATTTTGGATAAATTTTAATTAAAAATGGGCATTTGAAATGAATAGACACCTCTCAGATGAAAAATATAAATGGCCAATAAATACATTTTAAAATGTTAAACATCACTGGCCATTAGAGAAATGTAAACTACAGCAATACTGTGTTCTGTCTCACTCCAGGAAACAATGGCTATCATCAAGAAGTTAAACAAAAACAAATACTGGAGCAGCTGCAGGAGAAAAATGAACACTTCTTCATTGTTTCTGGGAATGTAAACTGGTACAGCCACTATGGAAATCAATATGGAGTATCCTGAAAAAAATAAAACAACAAATTCCACTTGACAGTTATTTCCCTTCTAGGTATCTTCCTGATAGATTTAAAGACATCATATCACTGTGCCGTATATGTACTTATGTTTATAGCAGCACAATTCATAATATCTAAATCTTAGAAACAGCCCATATGTCCATCAACAGATGAATGGATAAAGGAAATCAGGTATCTATACACAACAGGATAATACTCTGCCATAAAGAAGGATAAACTCAAGTCAACTCAAACAAATGTAGGAAAATGGATGCACCTTGAGCCCATAATGTTAAGTGACATAAAACACACACACAGGCTTAAATTTCATGAAGCTTCTCTTTTTATTGTTTCTTTTTTTTTTCTTTTTTTTTTTTTTTGTGCTGTAGATTGAACTCAGGGCCTTGTGCTTGCAAGGCAAGCACTCTAACCACTGAGCTAAATCGCCATCCCTGGATGTCCACTCTCACCACTGTTATTCAATATAGTTCTGCAAACATTAGCCAGAGCAATTAGACAAGAGAAAGAAATAAAAGGAAATAAAGATAGGAAAGAAGAAGTGAAATTATCATTATTTGCAGATGACATGATGCTCTATATAGAAGACCTCAAAAACTCCACCAAAAGACTTCTAGATTTAATAACCAAATTCAGCAGTATAGCTGGATACAAAATCAACACTCAGAAATCAGTACCATTCCTGTACACAAACAACAGACTCACCGAGAGAGAAATTAGGGAAACAACACCTTTCACAATAGCATCCAAAAAAATGAAGTACCTAGGAATCAATCTAACAAAGGAAGTAAAAGACCTATACAACAAAAACTACAGTACTTTGAAAAAGGAGATTAAAGAAGACATTGAAAATGGAAAGATATCCCTTGCTCCTGGGTAGGAAGAACCAATACAGTGAAAACAGCCATACTCCCAAAACTGCTATACAGATTTAATGCAATCTCAATTAAATTGCCCATAGCATACCTCACTGAATTAGAGAAAACAATCCTAAAATTCATTTGTAACCAAAGGAAACCTAGAATAGCAGAAGCAACTCTGGACAACAAAAAGCAAAGAAGGGGCCATCATAATCCCTGACCTAAAACTATACTACAAAGCTACTGTAATAAAAACAGCATGGTACTGGCACAAAAACAGACCCCAGGACCAATGGAACAGATTAGAAGATGAAGAAACAGGTCCAAACACTCTCAGTCACCTTATCTTTGACAAAGGGGCCAAATAACCTCACTGGAAGAAAGATAGCCTCTTTAATAAATGGTGCTGGAAAAACTGGCTCTCCACATGCCGAAGGTTAAAATTAGACTTGTATCTTTCCCCATGCCCTAAACTAAAATCAAAGTGGATCAAAGATCTAAATATTAAAACAGAAACACTAAATCTGTTGGAAGATAGAATAGGTAGGACTCTTGAAGATATAGCTGTAGGCAAGGACTTTATGCACAAATACCCAATTGCCCAAGAAATATCACAAAGAATGAACAACTGGGATCTGATCTTATTAAAAAAACTTTTGCACAGCAAAAGAAACTACCAATAGACTGAAGAGACAACACACAGAGTGGGAAAAAATTTTTTGCCAGCTATTCCTCCAACAAAGGACTAATATCACGAATATATAAAGAACTCAAAAAAATTAGACCCCCCAAATTTAAAGACTCAATCCAAAAGTGGGCCACTGAAATGAATAGACACTTCTCAGATGAAGAAGTAGAAACAGCAAATAGACGTAGGAAAAAATGTTCAACATCACTGGTCATTTGAGAGATGCAAATTAAAACAAGCCTGTGATTCCACTTCCCTCTAGAAAGAATGGCTATTATCAACAAATCAGCCAATAACACATGCTGGAGGGGCTGTGGAGAAAAAGGAACCCTTCTCCACTGTTGGTGGGACTGTAGTCTTGTGCAACTGCTATGGAAATCAGTGTGGAGATTCCTCAGGGAACGAGGACTAGCCATTACATTTGACCCAGCTATTCCCCTTCTTGGTATCTTCCCAAAAGAATTAAAAGCATCATACCACAGCAATATACGTACACCCATGTTTATAGCAGCACAGTTTGTAATAGCTAAATCTTGGAAGCAGCCCAAATGCCCATCAACAGCAGAATGGATAAAGAAAATGTGGTTTTTTTTATATGATGGAGTATTACTCTGCCATAAAGAATGATAAGCTTGAGATATTTCTAGGTAAATGGATGCAGCTTGAGACCATACTCCTACGTGAAATAAGTCAGACACACATTTTTAAATACCACATTGTTTCTCTGGTGTGAGAATCTGAAAGTGTAAATAAAGACTAAAACGTATTATATTGGAAAGGAAAGAAAATGTCTAAAAGGGAAAAGGAACAAGGGAGGGTGAGGGGGAAAGGAACACAGGGACAAGAGAAATAAGAAATTCAAGAAAAAAATGGAAAGAAAGCTTTTGTAAATAAGGAGGGAAGAGAGACTCAGGGGATGGGGAGGGGAATGGGAAAAAAAGAAACAACAAGATATATATATATATATCATGTATAGGTACAAATCCCCTATGATGAATGTTATCACTGTGTACATCTATAATGTACAATTAAAATAAAAGAAATTTTAAAAAAATCTCATTCTGTGACCTTGTGAACAAGTGGTGCTTTGGGAAGGTGATTGGCTCGTTGGATCATTCTCGTTATTGGATTAATCTATTGATGTGTTCTTAGGTGAACATGCTGTTAGGAGGTAGAGCTTAGTCAGAAGAGGCATTACCTGGAAAGATGTATTCTTCTTCCAACCTTCCCTCTTCTCTCTCTCTGCTTCTTGGCTTCCATGGGCTGAACAGCTTTTCTCCACCATACTTATCTGCCATGCCATTTCTGCCTTGGAGACAGGCTCCATGGACTGATCCTTCTGAAACTGTGAGCCAAAATAAGTCTGTCTTCCTTTAAATTGCAGATGTTGGATATTTTGTTCCAGTGATGAGGAGGTGACTAATACACAGTTCTTTGCCAAGTGTTTAATTGGGTTGTTCTTTGGAGATTTTGTGGGGCTTTTGTGGGGGGGTATTGGATTGCACATTTTCCTCATACATTTTGAATATTACCTTCTCATCAGATACATAGTTTGCAAATATTTTTT
>PVJO010017392.1:0-39334 GCA_004026905.1 Hystrix cristata | reverse complement strand
AAAAAAAAAAAAAAAAAAAAAAAAAAAAAAAAAAAGCCCAGGCCTGTCCGTTGCCACTAAAAAGGATTTATGTTACATTGCTTTCTGGAAAATGAAAAGCTAAACTGAAGCAAATCTCTGAGAGCCTTAGAAACTATGCTGTCTTCTGACTTGGCTTCTCTATATTACAGATCTTAGCAGAAGTAAACAACATTTAAACATTTATAAATTTAGTAATTTGATAAACATAAAAGCAAAACACATTAAAAAAAAACCCTAGATTGAAACTCAGTTCAGTGTTTTATATAATAGAGCACTGAAGACTAATAACATGGTAATGGTGGAAAAAGACTTGTTCATATATATTAATATTTACACTTATTAATATAGTAAGGAATGAACCACTTAAAATTTAAAGTTTCAGGGGGCTGGGGATTTAGCTCAGTGATTAGAGTGCTTGCCTTGCAAGCACAAGGGCCTGAGTTCGATCCCCGGCGCCACAAAAAAACAAACAAACAAACAAACAAACAAACCAAAAAATTAAAGTTTCAAAAGTAATTTAAGGAAATAAATGAAAGGATAACATTTTTATTGAAAAGTCGGATTTGGAGCACAGAATTTAATCATATCATTTTGACGTAGTCAAGTGATTACTAAAAAGGAGAATACTTTGGGAACTCAGAAAATGAGTCTGTGTAATGTGATATTGTCACTTACTTTGTGTCATTTGATCATGATACTTTTGTCCTCTGGTTTTTAAAGTAGAACTTGAAGATTTTGGTTCAATTTTTAAAATAACATGATGGTGTAGATTTCATGGAGAACATAAAGAATCACTTTTTAAAAAATATTATTATGTGATACTTAAATTTGTATCTTACGTGATTCACCATTGCAAGGTGTTTTAAATTGAATAGATTTGATTTTGGTTATCTTAGCAAAGAGGTCCCAAATTATGTATGGTTTGTGTATTAAAATTTTTTTACCATCTGTTTTTGTATGGCCTGCAAGCTAAAAAATTTAGTGAATATCAAATACAATTTGGTATTCAGGAGTCTTAAGTCTTACAACTGGAAAAGCTGTGTTTGTCTTCATGAAAGTAAAAAATTACTATTGAGTCATGACAAGGCCACTAAATGATAATTCTCGCTAAGTTGAAATCTAGCTATCCCATTGTGGGAATCCAACTTGATATCACCATGGTCATCTTGGCTGTCCCTGCCATCTTGCCTTCCAAAATTGCTCATAAGGTAAAAACATCCTGTAAGATAAAAAAAAAAAAAAAATGCTTACAATAATCTCCAAGCTTTCCATGCTAGGCACAAACCACTGGCCTCTTTCTTAACTGACTCTTGACGTATTAATAGTTTTTGAAAAGGCCCAGTTATAGTTCCTTTTGGCCACGGGTCGCCGTGGTGCAGCATGTAGCTCCTCCTTGTCCTAAGGTGCAGGGATCTTCCTGTATTGCTACCACACAATTCTAATAAATTGCATTCTGTGCAAACCTGGGTTTGTCTGCTGCTTCATTTAGTCTTCTAGCACACTTTTCCTTTGGTGATCAGTTCTGGTGCACTGACTTTCTCAAATGACAAATTTATATAAATTGGGGAATTCCAAAAACTATATAAAACTTTATCCTTTCCATTGCCATGGGGAGTAAATTATACTACGCAACAAGTTAAAATTCTGCTACAGGCATTATGTTTGTGGAATCTATATAAATAATGTAAGCAAGGACGTTGAGGATAAACATGTTTGGAACATTTGCGTTTTTCTTAGTGTGTATGTATATTTGTTTTTAATATTTTATTTTGCTTGCTGTCTGTAATTTAATGCTTTATTTTGCTTTAATATCATCTAAGTTTATATTAAGACATTCAGCAGATTAAGGAAAGATACTGTTGCTTACACAATTGAAGAAAACTGCAGTTTTAGTAAGATGAAACCGGGTATGCTCACATTTTATCATGAAGCTTTCTCTATTAAGTGGCGTCTCTACAGGACTCTCTATATTGTAGCAAAAATTGAACTTCATGGTAATGACTTCAATACTGAATAAAGTTTGGATATATCTGTAAACTCACTGAATTCTTTTAAAAATGTACCCTGAGGGCTTGCTGTTACTTATAACAAGCGAGGACAGTATTTCTTTTTGTAAATATTGTCTTGGATATTAAGCAGTTTTTCAAGAGGTATATATGGAGGAACACAAAGGAAAGATAACACTTACATACACGTAGCATTTAGTAATTTACTGGATATAATATTTTTGTATCAAAATTCCCAGGCAATCTACCAAAGTAAATACTGAAGATGCTAATTATATCTCATTATATTCTAATTATTTCATAATCTTTTAAATACGATAATAACATTATATACTGCAATAATTGATTTACTGGAATATCTCATTAGTCAATCAAATGACATGAGTATCACACAATCTTGGTATGTGATAGTGTTATATAGGTCCTGCACCACAGTTCACAGAATTTCCTGACTGAATTACAGAGACTCACTCAAGGAATTCCTTCTGTGTTCCTAAGTATATTATGGAGCTAATTCACAAACTCTTAGAAACCAAGCATAACCATTTTTCGCCTTTTCCTAATCTGTAAAATTCAGTTCTCTTTTAGACAGTTGGAAAACTGTATCAGTAAATATACTGACTGAAACTTCCTGTATTCCAACATCAATAAAATAAGGCTGATAACTTAAAAGATCTTTAAACACAACTCAAAATGTTCTACAATTTTCATGTACTTCATTGAGCTGTTCACATCACTATAGCATATCTTAAATTCTTACGATATTTGTTTCTATCCAAAGCCTAATGTCCACCCACTTTTTCTGCAAATGATGTTTGATTTTTTTTCCCCCCTTACGAACCATCACTTCGTTACTCTTAGTCCATGTGTGTGGCTCATGAAGTTCAGGTTCCTTCCCTCCACAAATGCTCATGTACTCAGGTTGGCACACAGAAAGCAGACAGTCAGGAAAGATTCTTCTGGTCTCCAGTGTGGTAATTTGCTCCAGTAAACAAAAGATGTCAAGATAAATCTCCAAGCGGAGGATCAGGTTGAAATTAAGGGATAAAGTTGCTATTTTCTTGGAATAGATTTGTCAATTGCCAGAATGATGAAGTCTAGGATCATGGATTTCCTCAAAAATCTGAAAATTAGGCCAACCAAAATGAAAGTGGGAAGCAAAAACCTGTTTCTGATAACACTGAACTTCGGTACTTCAAGAATGTCAGTCCGTCATTTCTTTAAAGTTGTGCATCTATGTCTTCAACCAAAACTATCTTAACCCCTATGGGCACTGGAATTAAAGTATGCTCCAACAGCTTTAAATTCCCGGCTGAGCTAGGTAGGTAGACGGCGGTGTAAGTCTACAGTTTCCAGTCTGAGAGTATATTTTACCTGAAAGCCAGATGATGGAGTAAAATTTCACATGTGTTGTATGCCGAAGTGTATACTTTTACTAAATTTTTCAGGTAAATATTATATTATTGGGGTTTTTGTATTAACTGTTATATTCTTAAAGAAAGTCTTTGAAAAAATGGACTAAATGTGTTGATGCAGGCCCACATGAAAGCAGAGGAAAAAGAAACAGTTTTCCTAGTGTGACCCTGACGATCTCAGTGGTAATAATGGCGCAAACGTCTAGTGATGGGTGTCAGTACTTCAATCTCAACATGGGTGAAGGAAAAAGAAAACAGGTATACAGAGAGTAAAAAGAAAATAAAATCGAAACCTGAGCGAGTCCTCGGTCCACCTTGAATAAATATTTTTCTTCACTGCATAGCCTCACGAAAATGAGGCTCATTTGAAATGCCTATCAACGTGGGAACATCCCCTAATCTATGCTGTTGTTCACATGTTTCTATATTGGGAATCATGAACAAGTACATTAACTCGGTTGTCAGTGTCCCATTATCAGCACTTGGGTGGAGCCGAGTAGCTGGCCTGTGCACTGCCTCATCTCAACTATGTCCCTACGGCAATGCTGCCTCCTAGCTACAGTGGCTGGGGCGTGAGCGGTGACAGACGCCTTCGTTGGCTCTCTGTGACTTTCACTGTTGACCTTCGAGGCAGGTGCCCACCGCAGAGCCTCTGCATTTATTCAGGGTATTTCTATGGGCAGCCTCAACTTCTCCTTAGAGAAACGTTTCCTTCTGGGAAAATTGCTTACAAAACTAATGGACTCTTCCTTTGATGGTCACTTTTGCCTTTGATCCATGCTGTATTATCCTGAAAGGACATGTTGATAGTTATACTAGGTCTTCAACTCGGTTAGCTTGGGAGACAGCAGGGGATTAGTGAGATGTCTGGGTGGACACGGGCGTTGGGTGCCGTATCCATTCTCCCGCCCCTTCTTCTCTGGTGCTCTTCCCCTGTTGGTTCTGACTTCCACCTGCGGTGAATGAGGGGCTTTGCTCCTCCATATCTATCCCTACCATGGCTTGAGTCCTCTGAAACTCTGAGCCGTATTATGGTAAAGCTAATACAGTTTGGCTGTGGTGCTGGCTAGGAGATGGACATTCTTTTTAAATAAATGGGATTGTTCCTCTGTTTTACCCATGAGTCATTTGCTTATTTTTCTATGAAGTGCCAGAATTATGATGCCCTCAATATTGAAAGATATTATATTCTCTCTATATAATGCAATGGTTACACTCTAATTGGAAGATACATTACTTTATTTATTCAAAAATATTCCAAGTCATAAATACAGCACTACCAGAAAAGAAATAAATTTGCATTCATAATTTCCGAAGTTCTTTGGATAAGACTTACACTCCTATTTTCCATCAGTAAATTCTCATAACAACCCTTGAGATAGGTGGTAGAAGCCGGCATTCATGGGTGGCACAATAAATGATGGCAGGACTCGAGCAATCTTGTAACATAATCAGCATTATTTGAATGGCATCGCAGAACCACAGAGATAATAACATCCATGTTTTTCCAGTGAAAGCAAGTATCACAGAGCACGGTGTCACTCGTAATAACTCTGTAGCTGGCTCCTTATCATGGTGGGATTTATGAAGCTAGCCAGCACGTGTGCTACTTTTCAGTCTCGAATCGATGGAAGAGACGCTCCCTAAACACGGGGAAGGATCTTCACCTGAACCAATTGAGGACTGATCAAATACAAAAGGACTTCCTTTCTACTAATTATTCTAAATGTACATTGATTAATTACAATAGTTTTATTGGCTTGTGAATTTAGAAATGCACTTCAGGAAAAATAAAAATTGGCCGGAATCTTTACATCCTTGTGTATTTTCTGAAAGAGAGGAAGAGAGAGACAAAGAGAAACCAAGAGAAAATTGTGCAGCATGATGAAAGAAATTGATCTATATAATAATATTGCATAATTAATTAAATATTTTTCATGGGGTAAGAGAAATTGATGTATAAAGTCATCATGAATTCTAAATATTCTTTGAATTCTATGCTCTGATATTCCTTCTTTTCTTCACACCGTGAGCCTTGGTTGTATTGATTTTTCTGGAATATTGAAAGATCATGTCCTATTATCAAAATTGTTTTGTACATAGTTACAGAAACTCCTGGCATTTAAGTTTACTCGAGATTGTCTCTCTCCTTGAATCCAAAAGATTTAGATAAACCTAGTGGTGATTTAAAAATCACAAGGGACTGCCCATCTGATTCACACAATGTGTAATATTTAGCTCTGTGATGTTGTGGTTCTATAAAACTCTTTCCACTGCCTTGATCATTGGATGGAAGCACCATGACTATTGCTTAAATGGAAAATTCTTTCTCTTTAGATAAATGTTATCTGGATGGATATATATTGAAACAACTGATATAAGTATGTCTGGTCAACTAGTATTGTTGATTTGATATTTACTTCCATTATCTGCTATTCTGCTATTCTTAACATGGGGAAAAGATCCCTTTTCATAAGAGTGGAAATATTTTGGCTGCGTTTCAAAGCTGGGCAGGAGATCATCTGTGTTCAATCTACCACTCATCTTTAAACTCCTACTGAGCTAAATTGGAGTTTTGTACTTTCGTAAGCAGTGAATTAGGTTTCCAGTGATGTGGAGAGAGGAGGGCAGACAGTTCCAGATGGCTAGTGCCACAGAAGCTGAGGGTCAGCATTTACAGAGGAAGGAGTGGGTTCGGTACACAATCTCAATGATTAAAAATCAGCAGACAGGAAAACAACCAAAACGGTAACAGATGAATGAAACGACTCTGTTGGCCTGAGCAAGGGCTGTGAACTTTTGCTAAGCTCCCAAGGGCAAATGTAGTTTTGCTAGATTTGGGTCTATTAGGAGCAGGCCATAGGATTAAACTGCTGTGCTCTTATCCTTACTTTTTATTTCATTTTCTATTTGTAAAAGCCGAAGCAGTAGAGCTTCATAGCTAACACATCTTTGATTACTTAAATTAATGATTCTAATAGGGCATCGTGCACAGCCCGGTGCTCAGGAGGCTGGGGCAAGAGAATGGCAGTGAATGAAAATCCGGCCTGGGGTACATAGTGAGTTCAACGTCAGCCTGAACTATATAGAGAGACCCTGTCTCAAACAAAACAAAACAAAGTATTCTATGAAAACATGTTAGTTTTCAGCTCACCTGAATGTAATTCTATACCTTTAAGTTTTTCCTGAGTATAGTGCGTTGTAGTACATAGTTAGATGAGAAATGGTACTATTTTTCTTTCCATTGGAACTGAAATTATCATATAATCCTTGCAATATAACTTTTTTATTCCCATTTGACTAGTTATAGTGCCATAGATATCAGCTTTGTTTCCAAAATCCTATTGCTAATGTCTCACGCAGGATTCATACATGATTATCTCAATTTAGTGTTTTTAATTTAACACAAACATTAGTGAGAAGAACCAATTCACCAAACCTAATGACTGGTCATAATGTAAAACAATAAAATGTTTCTTTTCACACCATTTTTATGCAAAATTCATCTCAAAACACATTTTAAGCTTAAATGACATCATTATAGATTTAAATATCACCTCATTATTTCAGCTAATAAATAATAGTAGAGAGAGGAATTAACTTATGTAACAAACCATTCAAAATAAAGGTTTATGAGAGGTTTACTTTGATTTGGTGGTGGGTGATTCTAGATGAAGGATGAGGATTAAGAATCACTGGGAAATCTGGACGCCACATCTACAATCATTATGAGACAGGGGCAAAAGATTTTGTTCTTTCACACATGGAATTGCTTTGTGAGCTTGGGTGAGATAGGTAATTGTCTGTAACCCAGGTTTGCCAACCTGATAAGTTAGGACAAAACACAGATTTAGAGAAAAGAGAGCTTCTTCTATTAAAGATAGTTTTGTGAAGACTATGTTTTGGCAAAAAAATCTTCCACCTTTTTTGTGAAGTGTCCAAAAGAAATCATTACTATCATTAAAAAAACAGGAATTCATGTCCAAAGGGGAAATAGAATATTCCTTTATCTGCAAAACTAAACAATAGAAAACCTATGCCCTACATCTTACTGGTATATTCTTGTGTGATGAATTACACCTCTCAAAAATACTATCAATCATAAAGTCCTAGAACAATTTCCTTCCTTTTAATATATTAGTATTAGAAATCCTAGTGAAATAAAAATAACATGTGGCTCCTGGTAGGGCACTTCTTAAGAATAGAATACAATGATGGGAAGATATGAATTTCTAATTTTAAAATATGGTAATATGTTATAATAATTAAAAGACATTGTGTATTAGTCACCTTTCTAGAGTCAATGGTTTGCAAGAGAGCAGATTTAACACAGGACATGTACAAGTTACAACATTCACTCACAAGCCAAATGCAAGAAGGGTGCAGACCATTTACCTATGCACTAGAGACCCAAAAGATTCAGTCAAGGGCTGGGATCCCACAGCAATGTCCTGCATACATCTGTGTCTGTGTTAAAAGTTTGAAGAAATTTATACTAGGACCACAATACAATGCTTGCAGCAGAGACGAAGACCAGAGCTCCTGAAAGTGAACAGCAGCCATCCTCGATGACAGCAAGGCCTCAGCTCTTTCTGAGATGAGAACAGTCAAGTTCCCTTCTGGAGAACCAGCCACAGCAGAACTTCTCCTGGGAAACAGCCGGCATCTATCCTCTGCTCCTTTTCTCCATTATATTGTTGGAAATAATCTTCAGGTGGATGTTATACACCCAGAACCATACCCACTCAGTCCAGCTTGGTGTTCCTGCTCAAATTGACCACAATACGTACACCACAGGTTGTATTTTCTACACTGTGAGAATGGGAGAAATTATCATAGTAGGATGCAAAAATAAATCAAACTAGAAGACCTCTTCTTGTATAACCAATCTCCATTACAATTAGGTTCTGTGAATTCACCTGTTTGTCCTTGTAACTAAAATATATTTTCTCACCTGTGAATTAAAAGTTTGGTCTGAATAAGTCACACATACAAATATTCATGGGAATCCAACAGATAATTTAAGCTAATTAAATTTACTAGATGACAATTGCAGCAAGAATAGATTGGATATTACTCCTAAAAATGATCTTCTGAATTTATAGCATTGAAGAATTTGGAGTAGGAGAGCGATTTTTAAATATTTTTCTTAATATATTGCTAAAATTTTGAAAATCTAGATTATAATTTAGTACTTCAATGTTAATTTATAAGTGCTATCCCAAATATTTTTAAGTATGCATAAAACATTTGCGTGATGTAAATTTAGACTGAAGGGCAGGAGTATTTAAATAGTATATTAGATTAATTATTAGATTTCTTCTGACAATCCATGATTTTGTATTTTTATCAGGCTGGAATAATAAAATATTTAGAAAATTTTGTGTTATATTGGGGAATGTGAAGTACAGTATTCTTTATACACAGATTAATTAGTCTGTTTTGTACAAAAATATATAGGATCATAATTTTCTTCTGTAGTTTTTTACCTCCTTTCTTGTCTAATACCTCATAGCTTGCTCAAGTATAAACTGGCTACTATATTGTTAGGTCGGGGAATACCTTTTCTATGCCCCTGCAATCAAGACATCCGGACATCTCAGCACAAAGATTTGAAGTATAGTTGTGAAAAATACTTTACCACTACAGTACAGCATAACTAAAGGAACCAATCCCAATATATTACATGGATTCAGTCACTGGAAATTTCCTCCACACAATGGAAGCTATGAACTTTGTTTGCTAATGTCTTTGGATCTGATCATAATTCCTAGCAGTTATTGATAGTGATGTAATTAGTTGAGGGACGATGGGTACGCAGAATTGAAGGAGGTGATATCTAAGTATCTGCTGGTGGATAAACATTGTGTGTATATTAAATTTCCCTTCATGTGGACAAAAATCAGCATAACTGAAGGAAATTATTGACTACAAACAACTTTCATCAATTACTATTCCAAGACAGGATTAATATCTGTGTGATTCATAATTCTTATTTGCTAAGGGGTCTTATTTAGTAAATGCAACAGATACATTTTTAAAATCACATGATGTATCAACTAATTAATTTAAAAAATTCAACACAACTTTTCAGAACTAAATGCATATGCTTAAAATGAACTAATACTATAAACATTCAGGAATATAGCAGGGGTAGATGTAATTTATGTCAGGGGTAGATATTGTTTCTCACTCAGACTGCCCCATTTTCTTTTGTATGCTGCCCTACTTATTTGCCAATGATGTCACTTCTAATTGGAATAATGGCTTCAAGCCACGGAATTTAAATTATTTGAATTAGATCCTGCACTTGCACTTGTTCTCCTGGCAATTGGCTCGCATCACTGCTGGACTGGTCTTGGGAATTTTCATCTGTTAAACTAAGTGTTGAATGTGGGAGGTTACAGAAAATATCTGTAAAGGAAAACTGTCAATATTATATATCTGAATGGAATGGGAGTTATGCACATGGCTTACTAATATAATGTGCATTTTCACTAAATAAAATGTAATTTAGAATTTTTTCTAACCAAATGTTAGATCTGTTTTTCTCATCACAGTGGGTTATAAAAAAGAAATGAAACAACAGACTGGGGCAGAGGTAAAAAAATTGACACATATATATGTCTCAGATATATATATATATATAAATATATTTTACATAGATATGTATGTCTCAGATGTAATATATATATTTATATGTATTTAATTTTATAAACATTATTATATATTATGTATATTTTATTTATGTGTATATGTATCTCAAAACCCTTTAAAATTTGTTACCTTTGCCATATATATATATATATATATATATATATATATATATATATATATATATTATCAGTGTGTTTCACATATACATTTTCTAGAATCTTGTAAAGTTTCCAGATGGTATCTTATAAGTTCTCAGAAAACCATGTTGTAAGAGAAGGATTTCTCTCTATTTTTCTGTCTTCTAACCTTCAGTTACTTGAATTTTAGGAGCTTCTTTGCTGTTTTACTCTCCAACTATCTGCTATGATATTCTCCTGTATTTTTGCTCATTTTTTGGTTTTATGAAAAAAATAAAATAGAAATATGGAAATTAAATACTTTAGATAAAAGAGGAACTTTCCATTAAAATTTCAGACTTTTATCATGTTCAAGTGTTTGTAAATTGAAATCATCTAGTGCCATCATAAACATTTTTATTTGGAACTTTTTCTTAAAACTCCATACTTGTCTGTGAGCTGGAATGAGTTTATTGATGCATTCAACCAGCATTAGTGGGTAGTTTTTCTGTGTGTAGCCACTGAAAAACAAAGTCATAGAATTCTTCCTGAGGAAACACAGTACAATTGACAGAAAGTCTATCTATCTATCTATTTATCCTCTATCATCTATCTATGCGTCTATCACCTATCTTATATATAACTATGTATGTATTTAATAAAGTCTACTAAATATACATCAAAGAATTTAGAACCAACCAAACCAAAACAAAAAATCAGCTCCATTTAAACATATGACATACACATTAAATATCCCACAATTTAATGAAATCCTGGTGAACCATGTTGAAGAAAGAACTGAGGAAAAACGTGACCAGATTCTCTTTATTTATAAATCACACAGTCTCTAATGCAGTTGATGTCTCCTCTAGAAGTAGGTACAACTGCAATCACGATTCTGAGATAGTAATCATCATGTATATGAAATTTAATTCATACATAATTGTAACATAATGTTTAAACACACATATATTGTGTAGTGTTCAAAAATCAATAAATTTAATGAAATGAGAGAGACAGAAAGAGTGAGAACAAATTAACAGTTTCAGAAAAAGAATGAGAATTGAATGAGGAAGTATTTGGAAGAACCCACAAATATGAAAATAATAATTATGATCACCATAAACATATGAACAAATCTACATGCTACATTTAACAATTAGGACAAAGTAGACCAATTCTTGGCATACACATTGCCCAAAATTACTCAAGATAAAAAAGATTATATGAATAGTACTATAATTATTAAGATATTAAATCTGTAACTTAAAACAACTATTAAAAATAGTGCACAGGGTTACATGTTAAAATTACAACAAAATTTTAAGATTAAATATCAATTCCACAGATATTCAGAATTCAGTAAAAGAGGAAAAACTCCCCAAATTTTATAAGAAACCTATAATACCAGAAGCACATAAAAATGTACCAAAAAAAGACAATACAGAAGATTGTACTGCATGTGCATGAACAAGAATTCATAAGTCATCAGCAGAGTAAACTACCAGAAATTTGTGTAGATCAGTATGTGTGTATGCGTGTGTGCAATGCATACACATTCTATCCAAACTAAGTGTAGCGCTCTCCAAGGACAAGTCTTTGTCAGTATTTAAAGACCATTAATAGTTGATCAACTCTTTGAGAACATTTATAAAATAAATGTTCAGTAAACTAGAGGTAAAATGCAATTTCTTCAACCTGATTAAATATGTTTATGAAGAATCTGCAGTTAACTCCATACTTGATGAATTATTGAATAACACTTCAGGAATAAAGTGAATAAGAGTCAAAAAGAACACAATCTGAGAAAAGCAGCAAGATTCAGTTGACTTTCTTTGGAAAAATAAACCAGGTGAGAAGAGACGAAGTAAAAATAGATAGATAGACAGACTTCTTAAAAGCTACAGAAGAAGAGTCAGTTCTTAGGAGAGACAGAAAGGCCTCAAATATTTCAGTAAGTTTAATCAAGGATTAAAACATGTTCACTATATTTGCCAAAGATAATGTCAGGCTTTGTATTATATATGATAGTTTTAGTAGGGAAAAAAACAAACAAACAAACACAGAAGCCTGGTTTGCCACAATCAGTGATAGGAAGTGTAGAAAGCATATAAGGAATATGATTCTGAATATCTTGATCAAAAGAGATGTTTCCAATGATAAAGTGAGATTTTTGAGGCTGATTTTAAAATGAGTACTTTGATAAACTATATCAAGGGCCACCATAATTTCAGGGAATTGAAGAGAAATGAAGAGAATTGAAGAGAATGTTATAGATTTGAAATATCATTTTAAACCCTACATTTGTTTCCACTTAATTGTGAGAATCTCTATGTAGTTTGACTTTCAATGAATTTTTATGGAATTTTTTTTTTTTTTTTTTGGTGGTGCCGGGGATCAAACTCAGGCCCTTGTGCTTTGGAATTTTAACTATCAAAAAAATTCACTAAGTTAAAAATTTAGAAAAAATTAAACTTTCATTGCTTCAATAACAAGAAAAAATGTAAGTAGAATTAATTAACCATTATATCTCAAAGGTGAATATTGGGGGTTAAGAAGAGACTATTACCAAAGTGTTTCCATGATAAATCATTTCAGGACTGCTAGTGATGTCGATGATCAGAAAATATTAATTTTGTGTAATCATTCTTCAGAGACGCATATATCTGTGCATAATGGAATTAAAAATTCTTTCCTTCTTACTGAATAAAAATATGATTTAAGACAATGTTGAGAGATGTTATAATTATATTCTGATACAGCTTAGAAAAACTTTTTTTTTTTTAAAGGATTCTATGGTTTGATTTGGGCAGCCAGAATTCATGTGTTGGAAATTTAATTCCCAAATCCTATGGCAGTGGAATTTGGAGGTAAGACTCTCAGGAGGTAAATGGATCATGAAGGATCTGTCCCCCTGATGGATTAACCCATTCCTGGATTAATGGGTTAGTGGGTTATTGAGGAGATGGCTTTGCTAAGAAAGTGAGCGCTCTCTGGCATTCCTCATCTATCTCACTATATGATACTTTCCACCAAATTACAATGTGTGTGGAAAAACACAACCATTCACATGCATCATAATACTAGACTTCCCACACTCCAGATTATGACCTAAGCAAACCTCTATTCTTTTTCAGTTGCCCAATCTCAGATACTTTGTTATACCAAAGGAAAATGTAGTAACAGAAGAAAATGAGAACAAGTGAGCAAAATGTCTCTTTGTAGAGTGATTTTAAGTTTTGTCTTTTTTGTTTTTGTTCTAATTTAAAAGGCATATATTATATTACATATGTGATTTATAAAGTATATAAAAGTTAAAATGATAGATTATTCTTCAAACAAGCAGAATGTGTCAGTATTCATGAACACATTATCATTTTATTTTGGGCAGACATTACAATAAATTCTTATTAATAAAATACAGCTTTACCTGTTGATAATCACTAATCTGTTCCTGTATGATTTGAAAAATTGTTTTACTGATCGCACTGTAGCTCATTCGTAATTTTGCATACATATCGCAAATTAAAGTCGCAGTATGGACATGCATGTTGTGTATGTGTCTTTGTATGAGTTATACAATTTTGAAATAGTTTATTTTAAGACAAAATAATATGTGGAGTGTATACATGCATTAAAATGAAGTATTAAAAATACGAACCAATTAAACTGATTAAAAAAGTTACCATTTTGGAATTTCCTGTGTTTTCTCTATTATACATCTTCTATTTCCACAAGATAAACACTATCTTGCATTCACATATTTTATTTTCTTCTTTTTCATGTAAAAATGGATCTTCAACAATGTAGTGTTAGATTTTGTTTTTCTAATCATATAAACTGTAATTCTTTTATGATCTTGTGTGACTTTCTCATTTAATATTATATTTATATAATAATATATATGTTCATGTTAATGCATAGCATTTTATTGAATACATATTTTGCAATGCATTTATATCTTCTCTTTTTCGACAGTAGGGTTGCTTAGAGGTTCTATGAACACAGTATCATTGCAGAGCCTTGTCCACAATGAATGCGAGTCTCTGCAGGGAAAGTATCTAGTTGTGGAATTTTAAGGTTATAGAATAAAAACTTTTTTAAAGGTATTTGTTGCCAATAAATCTCCTAATGGGATTTACTAACTTGTACTTCTGTAATATTTTTTAAAACTCCCTTTATAACATATTTCTGATATTTATGATAGGCAATTTTTTTACTTAAAGTTATATTGTATTAGGATATCAAATTGCACTTGGGATTTACAGTGATGCTGAACAACTTCTCATTTTATAATTGCTAATTTTAATGCCACCTTGTGAACTGCTTTTGCATGTATTTGCCCATTTTTCTACTAGCTGATCTATCTATAGTAATTCTATCTATAGTTCTATTAATTGATTTATATTTCCTTGGGAATTTTTTTATATTATCTATATACTACTGTTTTTCAAATGTCTTCAGCCAATTCATGATTTATAATTTAATTTTTATTGTGCACTTTGATAAATATAAGTATTTATTTTTCATACAACACTCACCAGTGGCTTTCTTTAAGTAGGCCTGACAACAAACAGGACGTTGGTTATGCATGGGAAGCTTAAAATGTATACTGGCCCACCCCAGAGAAATATTCTTCCAGGCTTATCAACATTATTAGTATTTCTGTGACAGAACATACCATATTATTAATTATGGGTCTCATATTTATTTTTCATTATGAATTTTCATTTTCTTATTCTTTTTGAGCATTAAATTGGTTACTTCATGTCAAATTGTAAATTCCCTTCCAAATGATAAGTTTATCTCATAATTATTGATATATAAATTGCCATTATTATTTATATGAAAAATTCATAGAGTTGATTTAGATCTCGATCTACTCATACATTAGGAACTATTTGTCTCATTATTAAATGCATGAATAACTTGATGCACATTATTTTTAAATAAATACATTTTAGTTCTTATATGAATGACTCTTTGGGGGTACTCATTATATTTTTTTCTTTTGAATTCAATTTCAGCTTAATGAGATGTCTTTTTTTTTAATCTTTATAGTTGGTGAAAGCCAAATTTCCAGCCTTAGTATTAGTAGACATTATTACTAATTTTGAGAGCAAATTTGGTGTCAGAGCCAGATAAGGAGGTTAGTAAAATCCCAGACTGGAACAAATTTTGAACATGTTTTTATTGGCTTTATAAAAACTAGCACTCAATGTGTGCTATCAGCGGACAGGCTAGTTTCCAAGAGAAAGAAATATGGAGCCGAGCTAAGAATGATCAGTCTCTCTACTTTCTCTTGAAGCCTACATTGCCAGAATTATAAGTAAATGACAAAAAAAATTCCATTAATTTTTAAATAAATTTTGTTTTTGACACATGGGGATTATCCTTTCTATTTTTTTATTTGCTAAGAATATGTATTAGTACATTGCAGACATACATAATGGTCACATTCATCATAGTTAATTTGTTCCTGTACATGATATATCTTGGTTTTTCCCAACATACTCTTAAGTGAAATAAAGCAGACACACATGAGTACATATTGAATTGTTTCTCTCATATGAGCAACCATAAGTGTAAATAAGGACAAAAAGGTATAACAGATACTATGAAAAAGAAAGATAATATTGGAAAGGGAAGAGAACTAGAGAGGAAGGAGAGGGAAAGGAAGGAAGGGGAAAAGAAAAGAGGGTCCATCCTTTCAGACCAAGGGCACGGTCCCACCTTTCTGAGGTTCCTACCAATTCTTTGGTTCTCACTTCATTTATGTCCGTGTGTACCTATCACTGGTCTCCTTTGGGCATCCACTTACAGATACTAGTACAAATTTGGAGGCTACTCTGAAATGTCTGATGTATGTCAGAAGACTATTTTCAATACATGGAATAATGTGTATCTAAGGCCGTGTTTATGTTCCATAATATCAACTCAGCTGGGACCATCAGAAGTGAGCAGTTTGGAGAACTTATTGAGATAGTAGCTCTAGAGTTCAAGGATGTAGGGTAAAGTTGTGCCCAACAAGACGATACTGAGAGATCAAAGTGAGAAAATAAGTGCCTTGACTTGGCAAAATGTAAAAATAAAAAGGAAAATTTCAGCGACATTTGCTTCAGATGAGATGTTTATAAACATGGAAAAGGAGACTAGGGAAGACCCTTCTGTGTAAGACTGAATTGTAGATTTTGGGAGAATTCATGAATATAGATAGAATAGATAAATGAATTTTGTACATGAAGATAGATAGTTGTGTTCACCTGTGTACAAAAACAAGCTTCACATGTATTTTCAATCTCAGCCCACCTCCAGGGCACTGAAGCAATTACCTTCCAATATTAACAAGCACCTCTGATATCAAAATCTTACACTCTAAAGAATCCAGAGCTTTTGGAGAAATGCCCAGTTCTGAGGCTGGCACATAGAAATTGCAAAAGAGAAATATAAAGAGGCCTGGAAATGGATTGGATTACTTATTTGTAGTTGTATTAGCAGAATTTAAAATAATCTTCATTAAAATGATTAAAATTTATAAGAAGAGCTCAGGACCCAGTTTGAAAGGAGTAAAAAATGAACGGAAATAAAGGATTATGGAAGTTGGTTAATTTAGAAATACATGCTATAAATATGTAAATGGATGTATATAGAATATATACACATGGATGAAAAAGAGATGCGCTTCTACTATAAAATATGAATCCAAATTGTACAAGAATTGAAGGGAATAGAGTGATATATGAGCACCATCAGTGTACAATTTAAGCAAGAGTTTTTGAAGCATACTAGTGCTTATTTGTAGAGTTTGGTGAGAAATAGGATAGCAGATTGAAATATACAATAATTGAAACTTAAGACCTTAGTGGTTTGTATGTATTATAAAATAAAAGCAATCAAAATGTTTTAGCGTAAATGTTACTTTTGGTAGTAAGACTTGATATTAAGAATTGTGTCTGCATTTCTTAGTAAAGCAAATGTAGTATTCTAATTTCATTATTCCCCATGAGTTGCAACCTGAGATTCTTCCAGAAAGAAAGAAACCCATTTTATATATAAGAGGATAAGACCTTATAGACTTGAATCTGAGAAAGAGATATAAAATGGCTTATAATATCTGTATTTCAGAAGAAAAAATACATATATATATATATACACACACAGATATGTATTTATATCCTCTTATCTACTTTCAATGGTTTGCAGAAACAGTTCGATGGCAATGAACTTCCCAATCAGTAACCATTCTCTAAATTTCATTTCCCAGGAATATTTTAACATATTTGAGATTAAGAAAACTATAAAAATATAAAAATTGTGTCAAAAGGACTCATAAGCCAAGTTGATAGATACTACCACTCTCCAAAAATGAAGTGATCTGGACATCGAAAAGTGTCATAGTTTGGTATAATCAATTTTTCTGTTGCTGGTAAAAAAAAAATTAATGACATATGCAGCTTAATGGAGGAAAGAGTATTTTGCTTGTGATTTCAGAGATTTTAGTACATGGTTAACTGGTAGAAACCTCATGGCTGAAGGGTGTAGTGGAGCAAATTTGTCACTCAATGGCAGCTGGGAAACTGAGCACAAGAGACAGAGACAACCAGAGATGTATCCCCCAAAGGTGTGCCCTTGGTGACACACCTACAACTGGACTCGACGTCCTAACAGCACATTCAGTTATAAATAGCAGTGAATCAATCGAATGACCTGCATAGCACTTCATGATCCAACCACCTCTGTGATAGACTATCAATCCAGTCAAGAATCCAGTGCTGATCAACTTAACACACAAACACATCTCCTTAAACCATATGTAAACTCCAAATAAAGACAGCAACACATTCATAATTCCCACAAATCTAATACAACTGTCCTGAACACAATAAAAAAGCATTAATTAATTCTCCAATGTCTCCAAAGTCCCAACTGTACTCAAAAGTACAGGATCAAGATCTGCTTAAGGTGAACCACCATAAAAGTAATTTTTAGAAGGGTAAATTATGTATTCCCAAGGTAAAATGTATGGGGAGAAATGGAAGAAAAGAAAAAAAAAATAGACCAAAGAAAGGCCAAAACTCAGCAGGGAAATCATCAAATTCTGTAATTTCATGTTTAGAATCCAGAGCACATGGTGGTAAGATATGCATTCCAAAGGATTTCTGTGTCCCTACCCTATGGTCTTGATGGCTGCATTTAACATTTTTTATGGTGACTCTTCTCACTGCCTGCAATTTTCTGTGGAAGACTTTTTGAGTTTCTGATGTGTCTAACTTTCCGGTGTCACCATTGAAGTTTTGACCTCACTTGCCAAGCTTCATGCACAGCCTTCTTAGGGCCAGATTGCCTGGCCTCTCAAATTTCTCTTTGAAATCTTTGTGGATGCCTTATTGAGCCCACAATTCATGCCTTTCATTTGCCTGAAACACCAGTATAACATGGACAATGCCAAAATCTGCCACCAGCACTAGCCATAGCCGGGCTCCTTTGGATCACAGCTGAAGCGTCTTCTGAGTTCCTGGTGGCTGAGTACAGTGAGGTGAGCCTGGATGTACCAGTTCTTCCGGATGCTGTACTTGAGAAGGGGGCCCAGAAGCTTTCTTTTCAAATTAAAGATTATACTTCTGCAACTTTAGCCTGCTACAGTGGGGTCTTGTTGATTACTGAGATTTCCTCCAGTCATCTTTTTCTTTGAAAGTACTTGTTTTCCTTTTAATGATGCTAACTTCTTCAGCATCCACACCTACACTGGCCTCGACTTTACATGTGTTTCTTTTCTGGTCAAAATTTTGAGTTGTTTAAATCCTTCTGCTTTGCTTTTTTTTTTTTTCCCTAATTCTCATTACAAATCTAACTCAAAGCAACCAGCAGCACCTATGTCACAACGTAAATTTTGGGTTGCTTTCAAATTCCATTAACACTTTCATTAGTCCTCTACTTTTAATTTGAGGGTCACACAAAGTCTTAGGGCATAAGCAAACTATTAACAAGTTACTTTCCAGAATGTAGCATGGCTGACTTTTAGCCCAATTCATGCAGAGTCTTCATTCCCATCTGAAAACTCAGGAGCACCAACTTCACTGTGGGCACTCCTTTTTGCATATGGTCTGCCAAATTCTAGAGCTGCTCAAGGCTATATCTCCAAACCTTCCCAAATTCTTCCAGCAAGTCAGTTCAAAGGCTTCTGAAACACATGGTCAGGTAGAGTCATAGCAGCAGCCCCACTCCTGCTATCGACTTACTACCCTGAGCAGCTTTTCCTCCGCTGATACACAAAACCTGACACAGGCCACTTGAAGAAAATGTTCATTTGGTTCATGTTTTCAGAACTCTCAGTCCAGGGTAGGTTAGCTCCAAGGCAGGAACATCATGGTGGAAGTGTGAGATAAGGCAAAGATGCTCAATTTGTGGCTGAGAGGCTTTGTGTAGAAGAGCAACAGCCAGCGATACACCCTCCGAAGGCACATCCCTGGGCGCTACCTCTTCTAGGCATGTGCTTCCTGCCCTAATAGAACATCAGTGAATTCAGCTTCTCATGGTTATCAAGCCCAGTGGTTCAATCACACCTCCAGGAGTTTCTTCTTCTAGTCAAGTTGACAATTCAGCTTATTCATCACAATTTGCAGTGGATTGGGACACTTCAAATATGCTTAAAATACATAAGTTGGAATGATACAGAAAAAATAAAAGAATATTAATAGAGGATGCATATGAGACAACACATTATTTCAAATACTTTTAGGTAGGTAGAGAGTAGATATCCTACCTTTTTATTACACGTTATAATACTGGGTAACCATGATATAGATAAGAAAATGTTTGACAGCTAAAAGTATTTCAGTTTACAAAGTAAGAAGGGCTGATAGAGTCAACTTTGAAATCTCCTGATGATGAACAAGTATATATGTTGTTTATATAGTTACTAACATCAGAGAATGAAGAATAACTTGATATTATTACTTCCTAAAACATACACTCTGCTGCTTATGAAAGACTGTTAAAAAAAAACAAAAAATATAAATCTGACTAATTCTTAGATCCAATGACTATATTTCAAGAACAATAAAGAAAATGCCATGGGGATGCAATTAGCAAAACTCAGTCTGTAAGAAATAAATCCAATAGGTCAAGTGATACAGTTTCTTTAACAAATGAATTTCAAAAAAATCTTGGAGAGAGAGCCCTCTGAATCAAAGGGGACTTCAAGATCATACTAATTACGATGTATGGAGCTTGTTTGTTCGCTCAGACAAAAAATGGAAGAGGAAACTGACCTTTATGAAATAATTGGGATTTGAAACTCTGAGTGCATATTTGAGGTTGTGGGCATTTCGGAGTTTTTATTTGAGTGAGGAAAAGACATATACTAGGAATCAAAGTCTGTGTCTTGCCTTAAAATAAGAAAGGAAAATGGGTCAAAAGTAAACTAGGGATGTTTACTAGCAATGATAATTATTGAAACCGAAGGATGGATTTTAAATAGTTTTACATTTTCCAAAACAGACATTTAAAAATAATTAAAGTGGTATCTTGAGTTTCCCATGCTGATGAAATATTCAACTTTCTGTGTGATTCTTCTGTGTTTCCTGTGATAGTTCTACTTTCTACTGTATTTAGCTTATCTACTTTATCTTTTAACATATGTTATATTTTTATTCTTAAAAGTTTTATTTTGATAATATTTTCGAAGACATGTCTTTTCATTCTTTTGTTCATTTTTAATCTCAACTTTTAAAAGCACTCCGTGGGAGTGTTTGAATTAAAGGGGATATCAGATAACAGAAAATTTTTATCACATTTGTATTTTATATACCTCTTCCTAACATTTGCCTAATGTTATCTGGAAAATATTTGTTTACATATTTTCCCTCTACAGACAATTTATTGTTTTTTAATCTCTGTTTTGAGAAGTTAGCACATTGCTTGATGTGAATGTTACTTTTGCAGAAGGAATCCAAAATCTTTAATTTTCTAACTCTATGAAAGAATTAACCTATACTTTGCATAGTGACTTAGAATGGACACAGCATCAAGCAATGATTCTTTTGGACTGCATGATGTAAAGCGGTCTGTGTAGATTTAAGAAACATCATTAGTAACACGTGGAATCCTCATGTTACTTGCTATGTGGGAAGATATGGAAAACTTTAACTTGTTTTCATAAAGGTTATTGGCAGGGTATACTCAAATCAAATTTGCTTTTATTTTGACAATTTGCTTTTATCATCAGGCAACCTTCTTTGTCGTTTAAGGATACTCTTAACAATAAGTAGGAGTTTCACTCATAGTTTGGGTCTTCAAATACTGAAAATAATCACAGTAATTGTCTGTACACATTACATGCAGGGGTGTCCTTGACTAAGCACAGAAGAAGGAAGGTCAGGTGGAAACGTTGTGGGTCAACTTACAGTGTACACTGAGAGAAACACGGTCTCTGAAGGCTGAATTCATCTGTGGTGGGGTGCCTGGGTCTTTCAGAAACTTTGTCTGGTTTAGCATCCCTGATGCATTTAGTCATTTTCTGGAAGCTGTGTGTGGGGAGCTGGGCATGAGCATGAACACTGCAAAGTGTTTCAGAATATGGCTGAGGTGTGCCCTAGACACATGTTTTTGCAACATTTGTAGTCCCAAAGACATATCCTCATGACTGTCAGCAATGTGTTAACCTTCTTTTGTTTTGTTGTTGTTTTGTTTTGTTTTGTATTTCCTTTTACTTTTTAGTAGTCTATTACCAGATTCTCTAAATCTGGTCCACAAGTTCCAGGAAAATGGGAAAGAAGATTTTATTCCAGATTTTCCCTTCACTATTCTTCTCATATTTCATTTGTCCATATACATTTAAAATTCGTCACCCATGTTCCCCTAGAATAAGAAAGAAAAAGAGAGCAATGAGCCGGAAGAAGAAATGTACATGTTAGGAACGCATTACTGAGTTATCAATTTCGCCTGAATATCATGCAAAATTTTATTGGCAAAGGAGAATTTTGGTCTCCGTACTTGGAAGGTAGCACGTATGAGAAATAACGTGTTTTTTTTTTTTTTTTCCCCTCAACATAACCTGTATTCTTTAAATAAGAAAAAGTAACAAAATGGACATGGCCAGCCAGCAAGTTGTAGGTCACTGAACTTTATCTTTGGATACACCTGGATGTTAGGAACTCTGGTAAGCAAGAATTTCTGAAAGAGAAAAAAGACTAAAATAAGAAAACAGGCAGAAGATGTAGTCTTGACATTTACCTTTGACTTCTGAAGTTCCATTATATTTGAGAACTATGTAATAAAACTGTCTTTATCCATTTCACTGGACAAATTAGTGAAGTGCTACACTGGACAGCATATGGATGGTGAGGCTCTAGGCTTCCAGGGCTTAAGGGCATCGCGACTGACGTGATCATTAGTGAACAATTCTGCTTGACACTCGTGCAACAAAATTAGGAATATGTATGCCAAAAATAATGACAATTACTTTTGTATATTTTACAACAAAAGTAGCTTCCAATTACATAATCATATAATATAGAGCTATCTAATATATTTTTTCATATAAAATAGATTTTGATGTTCAAAGAATCTTTAGAGAAAGGTACTATTAATCACCACTTTATAAATGAAGAAACAGAGTCTCACAGATTCACTAGAACTCGGAACTAATAGATCTAGAATTCAAGCCTAGTACTGTCTGAAGTGCATTTATTCAAATATAAACAGTGCTAGAGCAAAGAAACATTTTTAAAAGTATTTGTTTAAACTCTAAACCTGCGGAATGGTTGAAGAGAATGCTTTAAAACATTTAAAGTACTTGGCCCTGTTATTTAAGAATTTCATTTACATAAATGTAGACATGTAGAAATTTTGGTACTGGCGATATGTAGCTTATATGAGAAAAACATCAAAATAATATAAATGGTAGAACTTCCGGGAGAAACATGTCCTGTTTATTTTTTAATTAATTTTATTAGTGCATGTTCATAGCACATGCATTTTACAGTCATCTTGGTGAGTTGGTACACTCACATAATATAGCCTGTTCCTTTTTAAATTTCCCTCCCACCCTATCCCCTTTTCATTCATATTGATATTATTAATCTTATGCCATTATAGACCATAAACATGAACTACATTTCCAATTTAACATGTGAACTTCAACTTCTGCTTAAAACATTACCATTTCATTGATTAAAAAATTATGTTAAACCAGGCATGGTGGCGCAGGCCTGTAATCCCAGCACTCGGGAGGCTGAGGTAGGAGAATTGCTGCAAATTAGAGGGCGAATTGGGCTGCATAGTGAATTCCAGTCCAGCCTGAACTGCAAAGCAAGACTCTGTCTCAAGAAAACAAAACAAAACGCAGCAAAAAAATAATTAAGTTAATTTAGAAGGAGATTTTTTAAACATTTCATTAGTACCTACTCGTGATATGTGATGAATTCATTCTTTGTGGGGTATTATGTATCTATCCAACCTTGATCCTTTTTATCATGCCATCTTCCTTTCCCCAAAAAAATGTATTGGTTAGCTTCATATAGTGGTAGAAAAAAGGCAGAGATGACAGTGTGTTGAATTCCAAAACACTTTTGACTGAATTACTTTTGAATTCTTTAGTTTAAAATCTTACAAGATACAGTTTGTGTTATAATGTGGCCCAACTTCTTGTTCTTACACTAGCCATGTTTAAAATAAGAGGAGTTGGCAGATTATTTTCAGCTCCCATTCTCTGGTTTATAAATAACCAGGATCCTAAAAGAAGTATAATCTGAGGCTATAGAGAACATAATATATTCTACTTTCCTTGATTATTTATCTTGAATATGTTCCAAGATGAGATAAAAGATTTTTTAAAAATGTGAAATACAGTGTTCAACCTGAAAATGACTCATTTATGTCAAAACTAGGTAGTTGATTGGGTTAAAATAAATATTTTCAACACTGAATTATCTTATACTGACTCAGTGCTAAAAATTGTGAAAATGTGTAATATTCTGCACATGAGAAAAAAATCTGCTTTTACTAGATTTCAAAAGAAAAATAATTGGAGCAAAGTGATGAAGTTTCTTTTAGTAGTGGCTGGAACAACAGAAGATTAATTTCTTTACATCCACCACAGTTTTAGAGGAGCGACAATGGATTCATTGTCTGTGAAGTTTAACACCCGTGCATGCAGTTTAACACCCGTTGCCACGGGAAGGGAATGTCATGAATTCTGGGTTTTGGTCTTTTATTTATGAACAAGATGAACTGGAGAAAGGCATTTGAATTTGATTAAATTCATTATAAACAAATATTGTATACATATTGAAGCAACTAAAGGTACTTTACTGAATGAAAAATTATGGTAGATGAAAGGAGGAGGAGGCAAATGATAAACAGGGGAAATCTATTCCGGGAAAATAATACAAACATTTTGACTATTATGAGGAATGACACAATACCCTAGCAAAGATGTGAATGGTAGAGTGTTTTGCATAACTTGCCAGAATTTCTAGGAAACAATTCAAAAACTTAAGTGCAATTTTGAATTGCCTTAAAAATTAAAACACACTTATACAGACAAATGAAGTTTTAAACTCATTTAGTAAATGAGTTCATTAAATTTGTACATTTCTTGTTACCATGAACGTCATTTTTATCCTTTTTAATATACTTCATTGTGATTGACAATATGGTAGCTGAAAAAGTTTTTTTTTCAGATTCAGTTTTTATTTAAATAGTAGACTACAATAAAAGGTAAAATTTAGATTGAAATGAAAAATGAATAAAATGCCACTTTTTAATTTCAAAGCCTGAAATTTGAGATTCTGTTGTTTTATAGCACATTTAGTAGGTAAATGTGAGTTAGTAGCGAGTTAAGAAAAGCGTTCTGGAAATTCATTTCATTATTAAGACAATTACTTTGGCTTGGAAACAGTAAGTATTTCCCAGATAATATATTTTTTCCTATACAGAAGAGGAAACTATCTTACTCTGCTTAAATTGCCCCAAGGCCACTTGTTACATATTGACTTTTACATTTTTGTTACAGTACTTTGTTTTTTTTTTTATTGTTAGTATATTATAAATAAGTAATGAAATCCAGCTCATAAAACTTACATATGAAGTTATTACTCCTAAGTAGGCTAAATTTGCATTTTTTTAATTATTCAGGTTGCTTACAAATGTAAATGACATTTTAAGTATTAATGATAGTGATGAGGCTGCAGTGCATATTTTCCAAAGAAAACATCCCACTTATCTACGAGATATGAAATGAAGGCTCCCAGAGCATTTGTGAATGTTGAGAATGTAAAGATCTCGGGTGTCCATGAGAAAGAGTCATCAAGTTTGTCTTACAAGAAATGGTTGTGTAAGCACTTCATAGGTGATTGTTTACTTGAATAATTGCTGCATTTCTTTATTTCAGTAAATTAAGTCTTCCCACTTTGTGCATCCCCTTAAAAAGACAATTTGGCCACTGAAAGAATATTCACATAATAAAGTTATCGCTCTATTAAAGTGAATTAAATTACTCCCAGATGTGATTTCTTCCTACCAGGCTTGTTAGTTAACATTTTATTCCAGTTTCAGCATGCTTAGAGGAAACCACATAAGATCATCTGAGTGGTTAGTAGTCAAGAAACTGATGGTGGTCCAGATAAGTAATAACGATAAAATGAACTACGCTTGTGGCAGCAAAAGTGGTGTGTCCAGATTACAGGAATGGCCAAAAAATGAATTCATTCTATTTTCTATGTAAGTAGAGAATAAAAGAGGGTGATATCAAAGAAGAAGATGTCAAAAGGAGTAATATCTGGTTATGCAACGAAGTATTAACAATTTCTAGAGTAGCATGTATAAAGAAACTAGCTTTGGGGAGAAGAACAGATTTTGATTTAAGGCTTGTTGAGTTTAAAACATTTCTTTGTTATACAAATGTTATTAGTATACATTTGCCATATATAATGATTACATTCATCATGGACATTTTGTACCTGTACATAAAATGGCTTAATTTTTCTTTTTTTTTTTTTTGTTCTCATCTCTCTCCCCTACCCTTGTTCCTCTCCCTATTTACAAAAACCATATTTCCATTTTTCCCTTCCAGTCTCTCCTTTTTAAAATCCCTTTTCAATTCCTTACCTTCTCCCTGCCCCTTCCCTTGTTCCCCTTCTCATTTGAATATGTTCTTTTTACTTCCCCATGCCTATCCTCAGTTTTGCTCTTAATTTACCATTTGGGTTTCTCATAGAAGAGAAACAACACAATATTTAAGCTGTGTGCCTGACTTATTTCACTTCATATTGTGGTCTCCATGTATATCCATTTACTTAAAAATGACTCATGTTTATCTTTCTTTATGGCAGAGTAGTACTTCATTATATAGAAATACCAAATTTTCCTAATCTATTTCTCTGTTAATTTGCATAACCTCCAACCTAGATTGATGTACCTTGCAAAGTTATCTTTCAAAATTGGTGGAGAAATAAGATACTTCCATGATAAAGAACATCTGAAGAAATTCATCACCATCAAACCAGCACTCCAAAAAATTCTGAAGTAAAAACATAAAGAAGACAAAAATTTCAAGACTCCTAATAGAATGAATCCACCAGACAAGGCAAGAAATTAAATAGAAGGGAAAGAAAGGAACCAACAACAGGAAAATAATATAATGACAAGAATAAGTCAATAATTATCAGTTATAGCCATCAGTATGAATGTTCTCTATTCACCAATCAAAAGAAACAGATTTGCAGAATGGATCAAGAAACAAGATCTGACAACATGCTGCATAGAAGAAACACACTTAACCCCCCAAAATCCATAGACCGAAAGTCAACAGATAGAAAATAATACTCCATGTGACAGAGGCCCAGAAAAAAGCAGAGATAGGTATTCTACTTAGAGACAAAGTGGATTTCAAACCAAGACTGAACAGAAGTGACAAAGAATGTCACTATGTACTCATTAAAAGAAGAATTCAAGAGGAAGGGATAACAATCATGTACAAGCACCAAATACCAGCAGAACCAACTATATAAAACAAACACTAATGAGTACGAAATATCAGACAGCACTAACACAGTTGTAAGGCGGGACCTCAATACTCCACTGTCACAAATAGACAGACCAACTAGACAAAGAAATCAGCAAAGAGTTGGAAGCATTTCTGAGACACTAAGGAAATGGATCTAGTTTCCAAAGAAGAGGTTAACCTAGTAATGTACATTTGGGACGTATATATAAGTTCAGTCACCCAGGAAGACAGCATAAAGTGGTTTTCATTTGTTTGTTTGTTTTTAAGTAGAAAGTTGGGGGAGAATTGTACTAGAGATGAGAGGCTATTTTTGCTATGACTCTTCACTTGGGCCCATAGATGTCTACTGGGTAACTACATGCAGGATAAAAGTCAAAATATAATTCACTATCTTTTGTTAAACCATTTATAAAATTCCCCTTTTCACAAAAAAAAAAAAAAAACCTTGGAGTTGAGACAAAACTGGATCCCTTTCTGATAATATAACTTGACTCTCTTCAGTACCAATTCCTGGCAAGCAAATGAAGTATCCATCAGCACCCCTTCACCTTGTACTTTTGAACTTTTATGACCAGAATTTTGTAAATCTTGCAGCACATTTTGAGGATGCTTGAATCAGGGCTTTCCCAGATCACTCTCCTACTTAGACCCCCAAAATATAATTATTCTCAACAAGAATTGTTCTCACTCTTTGTTCTCAACAAGGTGGATTTTATGTCCCTTGCACAAAAAAAAAAAAAAAACACAATATATTGAAGAAATGAAATACAGATGAACGTAAGATAAAAAAATGAATCGATGAATTAATAGTTAGAGCATTCATTGTTGAATCAAGAAGGAGAAGAAAAAGAATCAAAATGTGCTGTTATATGTACCAATCCCCCAGGATGAGTGTGTTTATTATGTATCATGAACATATGCCAATAAGTAGATAAAGAAATGCTTTAAGAAAACAAAGAAAAGCCAGGTGTGGTGGCACACTTCTCTAATCTCAGCGCTTGGACCTCTGAGGCAGGAGAATTGCCATGAGTTCCAGGCAGCCTGGACTACACGGCAAGACCCTTCTCAAACACTGTCCCCAAAGCAAACAAACAGAAACCATGAAGGATTGTACCTACGGAAGCCTGGCAGCCTGTGATGAGAGGTGTACATTTAACTTTTTGTATTTAGATTAATAGGAGTTTGCTTCCCTAAAAAAGCGGGAAAACAATTTGGGGAAAAATAACAGCATATTCAGTAGCACATGCACAGTAGAAGATACTGATCCAAGGATCAAAGATGAGGTCTGGATTTAGGTGAAGTTACAGAAGTACCAAAATGGCTGAAATAGAGTACTAGCATATAAATCTATTACCACCTCCTTCATTTCCTACTCTAACAGTCATATACAAGTATATGTAAGAGTGTTTGTTTGTAAAAAGAAAATTCCACACTCCATCTAATAAAGAGTAGGTGGAAATTTTAAATAAGTAGATAAATAAATCAGTTGATACACAGTGTTCAGCTAGATTGCTGTCTATTGTGAACTATCATTGTAAAATTTAGAATCTTCATGTATCTTTAAAGAAGTCTAGATACAGGCTTATGGAATCCTCATCTTAACAGCATTATATTAAAGAATGTTATTTATCATCTGGTTTGCAGGGTAAATTAAGTCTTCAATCCATTGTTTTCTACTTAGCACGAAACCCAGCAGTGTGTTTCTGCAAATTGCTTTCAAATACACTGACAAGAAATAAAGATCAAATCCATAGTATATGGGATATTAAAAAATACATACAAAATATATGTAATAATTAGTTACCAACATATGAAGAAATAGCTCATTAAAGAGCTGCTGGAAAATAACCTACTTTGAAATAATTCACTTTAACATATTACAGATTTTTAAGATGTTTCTTTTCTCATTCTTTATTAATGGCTATATTTGCATTCAAATGGAGATCATTTGTTTTCAGGAATTCATCTGCTCCTGCTGTTTGTTCTCCACCTACTATTTAATCCTCAGTTTATAGTGCAATGATTGGTTGTAAGAAAATAATTAGGATATCACTAAAGTTAGTGCCTTTAGGTGAGAAATATGCTACATTTTGAGTGCAGCATACCTGGGAAAGTGATGTTTTGCACTTGTTCAAATTGTTTTAAATTAAAATAAGCAAAGATTGAAAAATTGTAAGAAAATGATACATTGTTTTATCCTAACTGAAATATCTCTGTATGGTGTATAGCTTTTCACAACATGTCACCTGTTCCCTAGGAATATAATGGCAATATGATAGACATACTAAAATTATTCCCTTAGAAATGCCGCAGATTGCAAAGCTTTGAGATCAGCATGTTGACAATACCTTTCTGTCGCTCTATTGTACATGTAAATCCCTGTTTATAGGATTGGGAATTACTGTTTACTACAGGTGAATGTAAATTAATCAAAGTAATTCTGCATAGCATTGATATATGGAGCCTTAACATATTACATATTTGTCAGAATGTAGGCTATTACGCTTCTTGCGTCTGTAATCAGTGGAGATTTAAGTTCATGGAGAGAAAATGTGACAGAGCTTTGTGCTGTATTGCTTTGTGACAAAGCCAAATGTTACAACGTGTTCTCTTTCAAGTGCAAACTACTAATCTAATGAAAATTTTACTGTTCTAAACAATATGTTCTTAGTGTTACTGCAGTCTACAATGGAAATGTCTGCATTAATATTATTTGGCAAAAGAAATGACAGCTAGAGAATTTAAAATTCTGATCAAGAGTTGTTCTCAGAAAGAAAATCAACAAGAACAAAATATATTTCTCCTAGGTTAAACAAAAAGAGAAGTGCTGGTGGGTGGAGGACCTCAGAAATAGAATGGATTCCGGAACAGAGTAGGTAGGAGGCCTCCAGATTTATATAAAAATGCTATTTTCAAGAGCAGGAGAATGAAAGGGTTCTGTTTGCCATTGGTTACCAAAATTCTGATAGAAATTGTTTAAAGTACGAAAAAGTAGGGAAAATGCTGATTTTAGCTCAATCAGTAAGCAATTCATCCGTTCTGTTTTGTTAAACAGATCACATACGTTTAGGATTAAATTTCTCTCTCTGTCTTTGTCCCCGTCTCTCTCTCTCTCCTCCCCTCTCTTTTCTCTCTCTCTGTCTCTCTCTCTGTCTCTCTCTCTCCTCCCCCTCCTCTCTGTTGTCTTTGTCTCTTTCTTGTCTCTCTTTTTTTCTTTCTGTTCTTCCCTCCTTATTAATAACTGAGTATTAATAAAATTTGGTAATAAAAATGGTAATAAAATTCCTAATGTGATAACAAAATTTCAAATCATGACTTAGAATGTACAAATTTGTCTGTAAATAGATCTGTAAATAGATTTTGATTCACATCATAGGTTAAAATGAAGGAAATGAAATACAAAATGAATCACAAGCAATAAGGATGATTTTTATTCTGTGAATATTTTAATACCATTTGTGCATAGGTATGTATTTGTCCCTGTTGGATGGAAGGCGTCATGACTGATTATGCAGTCTTGTTTTTATGAGTCATGGGCAAGAGTTTGGAGGTCATTAGTGAAAAGAAATTATATAAGTGCATATAATATACAACATTGTTGGAAATGATTATAATTTAAAAAATATAAGTACTTAACAAAATAATGATGGAAATTATATTTTTCTTATTTCTACAACTGAATTCTGTATAATATGTATAATGGACAAACTAGATTTTCATGTTTTAAGGAAAGTGATATTATATTATATAATGTTAATTGAAAAAAATGAAGATAAGACAAAATAAAATTGTAGCACTATTAAAAGTTTACTGTACCTAACAATTCTATGAATTCTGTACATGGATATGGATATATTAATTTAACTAGAAATTCAGAATGGGGATTAATATGCTTAGTCCATAATGCAAGTGTATTGGGGAGAAACGGGCAACACTGGAAGTGGAAAGGAAGCAGAGAAGGTCTCAATTAATTCTATCTACTATTCCTTTAAAAATAGATGGAGTTTAAAATGTAAACCACTGAAGCTTGATACAGATGGACTATATGTACATTTTTTACACTATATTGTATTTTTCCTTAAAGTATTTCACAAGAAAAGATGTGAGAAAGTAGGAATTCAGCAGCAACAGAAAACCAATAGTGGTTGTCAGAGTTACAAGGCATTCAGCACTTCAGCGGTACCCTCCAACACACAATCTCAACTCCTATTGACTTTGAGAGAGAGCACGTGTTCACATTGTAGGGAAAATTTTATTTCTAGGGAGTAAGATACTTGTGCCAAATAATAGAAAATTATTCTCTTAGAGAATAGCATAGAAGTCAGGGCAACAGCTGAATAGCCTACTATTTGTTTTCTAACATTTCCACAGATTACACTAGACATCTATATTTTCAGAAACAGAAAATTTACGAGTCCTGCTTGTTACTGCCTGAGGAATAATCAGCAGCAGAAGTGATGAATGGGGCTCATTGAAGGAGGTGGGCTGGGACTGCAATTAGGTTGAAATAGTTCCATTTCACGCCGTGTGAAGATACCAGATAATCATATAGTGCTTCTCGCTTTTCAAGTTTTATGCTTTACAATTTGAGTGAGAAAAGTATTAAAAAAAAGTTACTTACCAATTTGATTTAAAAAAATCTTTTCCAACAACTTCCAGAGCTGATCCTACACACATAACAAATTATAAAAGAGGATAAAATTTGTATATATATAAGATTTTAGGAAGAGAATATCAGAACAATGTACTTGCATGCTTGAATTTAATGTTCAGTGAACTTACGCATTAAAATGTGTATATGCACACATAGGCACACCCATGCTTACGCACTCACGCACACTTAACACAAAGTTTTTACAAAAGTAATATAGTATGTCACAAAGTGGCCTTTTCTAGATTTAGTAAAGGAGAACATTAGCACAATTGAATACTTTTATCTAGAATCCTCAATATGCCATAACTTTATTCTATTTATTTCCCCTTTCCCTCCGTCTCACCCCTCAAACTTGGACTCTTGGGCCCCTTCCCATTTGGAAGAGATTCTCCCCCTTGTCTCCTTCTACCTGGCCTGTATTATTTTCTTGTTCATACTTTGCTTTATGTAAATGAGAGATACCACACAATATTTAAATTTGTGTGTCTGGTTTATTTCACTCACCATTATGTTTTCCAGGTACATCTATCTTCCTGCAAATGTCTCAAATTTGTCCTTTTTATAGCCAAGTAGTATTCCCTTATATGTAGTTACCACGTGTTTTTTATCCAGTCTTCTGTTGATGGGCATAAGCAGTGTTGGTGAACCCATGGCATGTGTGGTGCAGCAAGCTGTTACCATTGAAAGCTCCAGAAGTTTCACCATCACCGGGTATAAATGTAGGCTGCTTTTGGGATTTAGCTATTATGAATTGTGCTGTTATAAATATTGGTATGCAAAAAAATATTGGTATGCATATATCACTGGAATATGATGTTTTATACCTGGCAGGGCGATAACTGGACCTATACCGCAACTAATTTTCGTTCTTTGAGAAATCTCCATACTGCTTTTTGAAATGTTTGTAGGAGGGTTTCTTTTTCACTACAGACTTGCCAGCATTTATTTTTTGATTTCATGATGACTGCCATTCATTCTCGAGTGAGATGGGGCCTTAGTGTTAATTTGTACTTCTCTAATGGCCAGTGATGTTAACAGTTTGTATACATTTGTTGCTCATTTGTACTTCTTCATCTGTGAAGTGTCTATTCACTACACGGAAACATAATAACCTCAATGAATGTAATCATCATACGTCATAAACATGAGCTAAGATTAGTAATATCAACAAGAATGAAAATGGAGAAAGGAGAATTAGAGGAAGTGAGAGAGAGGGAGGGGGATGGAAGGGGACTGAAAATGAACAAGTTGGATCATGTACATGTCCCCACTCCCCAGGGTGATTGAAAATTGCCTGTATTGCAGACATGTATTCATAAAAAAATTAAAACATAGAATCCTCAATATAATCACAATAATCTTCATTAAATGTGTACATTTACTCTGAATGTCTTCCTTTTGAGTTAAATTCCCAGAAAACTTGTTGCCAAACACCTTAAAGATACTTAAACTTTGATAGTACTTAAATGGGAACATGAATCCTTTTTCAATAAATATCACAGAGTGCCAGAAGGTTCCTTTTCTTACATATATGAAAAACCTTGGAAGTTTGGTAATACTATAAAACTTTCAGGGTAAATCTTGTTCTGAAAGATTAAACTCATATTACTTTTGATGTTGATAGGAATTTCTGATCGTGATACTTAAAAATTACTCTTTCTAAAACTGTTTTCCTTGTGAATTGAGAGATGGGCACAGTTTGGCAAACAGATCTGTTCCTTCCTTTTATTTTTTTCTTTTTATTTTTATTTTTATTTTTTGGTATCAGGAATCGAACTCAGGGCCTCATGCTTGCAAGGCAAACACTCTAACCACTGAGCTAAATCCCCGGCCCGTGTCCCTTCCTTTTAAATAAGAAAAAAAAAAATGTTTAGTTTATGAAACAAATGTTTAATTCTTAAAACACTTTATATACAGAAATCTATAATATATTTTACGTATAAAATACCTTGAAACAGAAACATCCAAATATTGAAGACATTGGTGGACATTAAGTACCTATAAAAGTATTATAAAATATATTAACATAAGAAAAAAAATTATAATTAATTATCAACTAAAACATACATTTTCATAAATCTTTTCTTAACTTTATATACATTAAGATATATTTTCAGAAGCAGTTTCTGTGATCATTTTCTATTACTATATGGTACAATTTTAATTTTTCCTTTGAAAGATTTTCCACTTTATCTGGACAAAAGATGCATTTGGAGATGTATGCAAGTGCGTCAAACCTCTGGTGTAGAAGAATCTCAGGACTGAATTTTCAGAGAAACATCTTGTAACATTTCTACCTTTCAAGTCTAGCCTAAATCAGAAGATAAAGATTTTTAGGAAGCATCAAAACTTGTGTATTCGCGAAAAATCATGGAGGAGGTATTTAAATAAAATCAACCAGTATACGTAGTAAATTGAGGAAAGACATTCTCTTTTGCCTTTGGGCAGTTATTGATTTTTTTTTAAAGTAGAAAATCCCACATGTACTTACTTTCTACACTGTTTTTCAGGTGGTCTCATCCATGCTAATAGTACCATCTTATTAATAACTATTCAAAAATATTTATGTCTTGTTCAGAGTTATTTGATCATTAGAAACAAACATTTAGCTGGTATCATGATTTCTACACTTACAGATCTTATAAAAGTCAAAATATGTGTCAAATATGACTTTTTCATTCTTCAAGTAAACAGAAATAGAAGGGATGTATCTGTTTTTTCATCATCTCAGTAAGTGATGTCGTTAGCACCTCAGAGGTCAATGGGGGAACCTGGGATTGAACACCCCGCAAGAGTTTACATAGAGCAGCCCTTTAAACAATTCTGACTTCACAGAACCGGTCCATTCCCATTAGCATTTCAAAAGATAGTGTTCAAAAGATAACTGAAAATATGTTACTTTAATTAGAGACTATATAGGGAAAGATTACACATAGATGTGAACATCTGCAGATCCACAATGCCTGAATTTGCCTTTCCTTCTACAGTAATAGTATAATATTTGGCATTCTTATGCAGGATAAAGCATTTATCCACGGAGTATTTAAGGAATACAAAATAGTTATGTTGAGACACAGAGGGGTTTCTTCAATGATTAGGCAGCATCTCATTAGCACTGATTATAAGTTATCCATTTTTTCACTTACCTCCTATGTCCGCTTCTCTTCCCTCATCAAGTACACACATGGATCAGGCAAAAGGTGTTTGGCAAACAGCTTTAATCAACAAAGCCTCATTAGTGTTCTAGAATCAGCTGCCTGCTGAGGCTTAACCAATTAATCTTTCCCCCCAATAATCAAGAGATTAGTGCAGTTTCTGGTTTTGTTTTTGTTTCCCTACGTGAGTTGTGCTTACATTTGCCTTTTCCCCATACCCTGTCATTACTTCCACTTATCAAGAGATGATTGTATGTGACTAATGTTCTACTAAATTTCATTTACACAGACTCCCCAGTTCTACCTTTTAAAAAAAATAATTTTGGGGTAAACTTTTATAACAGTAGTGAAATTTCACGTTGCTGTAGACATGCGGGAGCATTACCATATGCCTTGGTGAATTACTCTTAACATGATCCACTTGCACGCCTAAGCCTGAATGGAGGTATTTCAGTACTGTTAGAAATGTGTCGAGTTGCTTAGACCAATGCGGGAATCACAGTACAACACACCCTATAGGAGCAATTGATAAGCTTAAATTTTCTTATATCCAGAACAGTATCTCTTCAACTATTGTCCCTAGATTATTTTTATTTTAAGGCATTATTTATTCTGGGATATCAAAATAAGTAGCTCAAAAATGTATTTGAGGTGATTAAAATTGATTATTATGTGTGTCAAAATTACTAAAGGAAATTCTGGGAGGATTCTGATTTCATTTGTACTGTAGATCTTATTCAAAATCATTACTGATTTTATAAAACCAAATAAAAAAAAATTCAAAACCACACATTCAAAGAATCCTAGAAATTTAAGGGATTTAATTGGAAAATTTTTAGGACCATTTTTATTTTTCAGTATTCCTAAAATGTACAATGAATTTCAAAGACTAAAAGGAATAATTTTCTCTTCATATAGATATTTGGAATATTATTAAAGTTAGCATGATATAATAATTCTCACAAACACTTTCTTAATAGTAAATAAAAATTTTAGAAACTTTACTCTGAAGCAATTACTCTGTAAAGATGTATATGGATATATACATACCCGTATGTGTATGGATACATATCCAAATGTATATGGATATATATATATTCAACTTGTTAGTATTCAAAAAGAGCTTAAGAAATGAAGTTACTAATCTATCATTTATAGTGATGATAGCTAACTAAATTTGTGCGAAAGTACAGATGTTCTTGCCACAAATACTTACTGAAAAATATTTCTTAGAAATCCAATTTAAATAATGATAAAAGGTACTTGTTCTGACAAGTTGGAAGGGAGGAAAACAGAATTCTACCCTTGTATTGTAGCTTCACACCCCTATTCTCACCCCGGAAGTTCCAGGATCCTTTAGACATCTATATTAAATATAGTGATGCTTAAACTTTATTATCAACTCATTTGAATGAAGAGACTTCTAGACTGATGAACTGTGGGGGCACTATACTCATTAGTGCATGTGTTCACTGCTGTTTATAAGTGAATGTGCTGTTAGCACATGAGACCTAGTTGGAAGTGAGTTACCAGGGAGGCCTTTGGAGGATGTATCTCTGGCTGGCAGTGTTCCTCCATCTGCATCCTTCCCTCTATGAAGAAAGCAGCTCTGCTCTGCCAGAGCTGCCTTAATATTTCTATCTTGCAGTCAGCCAACCACAGACTAAACCCTTTGAAACTATGAGCCAGATAAAATCTACTTTAAGTCACTCGGGTCAGGTATTTGGTTTTAGTGAAAGAAAAGCTGACCATTACACTAAAATTCTGCATTTGTACAATTCAAAAATACTGGGTTATCTAACTATTTTATTGTCTAAGGATGACATATGATATTGAAGTGATTATTCCATTCAAAAATTAATTCAAGGCTTTTCTTCCATGTTCTATGACTAGAGTTTTACTGAAGTAATAAAACATAGAAAACTCCTAATGCCATACAAGAGTCTTATTATAACATATTTATTAAGTTTAAAAATAGTCAGAGGTTTAGAAATCTGACATAATCAGTATGCCACAAAGCATCAAGTATCCTTGGTTAAGTAAATCAATACTGTATCTTACATTTCAGTACAAAAATAAAAGAAATACCATAATACTGTAATATCTTAGTAGTGTACAAATTGTAAGCTAATGTTCTTTAAGTTTCCTTTTACTGTCAGAAAAATGTTGAAATTTGAATAAAAAACATTATACAATATTATAATCTAGTGAAAAACTTTCTGTACAGATACACAGCTGAATCCAATTCCAACACATTAATAAGAATATTGATAAGCTAATATATTTCCATAATTTGAAAATATCAAATTGGACATATGTACGTTAATTGTAAGTGATAAAACCTTTGAATATAATACCAAAAGTAAAGCTTTATTCAAATGTTTAGAAAAATTGGGTGGAATCAACTTAGTTTTTGAAATTTATTTACTATTTCTAATCTTAGATTTATAGAGCATTAAGCCCAATGTAATAATAATATAAAATTAATATTTAACTTTTTTCCAATGTAAACATTTCCCCTGTATTGACAATTAATGATAAATGGATGGTAGTCAGAAAATTTGTAATGTTAAGCTTGGTTTTGCCCCTGCTGGAGTATTCGTTGCTGACTAGTGAAGCAAACTGATACTCCTCTGAAATCAACGTGTTTCGTGCTGTCCAGCAATAGGAATACGGGCCTGCATAGTACTAGCATTCATTTACTTGAATTTATGTATATGTATATATTTTACTTTTCACACTAGAAACATAAAGCTTGCATAATAAATCAATAATATTTTGTCTTTACAAAATTCTCCTTTGTATTTTGATTTTTACAGTTTTCAGTTTGTTCTTTTCCTTTTATGTCCAATTTGTTTACTTTTGGAGACAATGCTTTCTCACTTTTATTCCATTATAATTATTACAGATAATTATTACATGCACTGTGTGATGAGTCTGACCCATTATGTTTAAGCAAATTCAGTGAGTTCAAAATGTAAATTATATTTTTAAATACTTACTATATGCCATTTACTGCAAATATCATTTTTATAGACTCCATATATATCTTATGGTGCAATAAATTTAAATTAAACAGAGAAATGATTTTAATATTAAACTAGCTAGTATATAGATTTCTGGTGCAGAAAAAGTAATACACTAGAAGTTATCTTCTAATTAACAAGGATGACCATAGAAAATACAACTTTTATGTTTATGTCATGTTTTTCATGTAAATTATCAATAAAAGTACAGATTATGAGGAAAGAAAGGAAGGTAAAATAAAGCAAAGAGGAAAACAGGGAGCTAAGAAATTACTTGTCATATTTGTTTATGTTAGACGTATGAAAATACTGGGAATACAAATAAAAGACACGAGTTCAAATTAAAACTTTGAATTTTCATTATATTGAAGCAGAGACCGCATTCAGCCTCTTAAACTCAGATTTCTCCTTTAAAATGAGTACAATCAATTGTAACAATTATATCAAGATATATGATATGACAAGGATTATAGATCACATATTATACATACATTTTTTCCAAGTTTACATTTCCTTGTTTAAAATCATAAATTATCTGTAAGTTTCTGTTAGCCACAAACTACAATAGTGTGGTAGGAACAATTCTGTGAAATTTCAGTAACAAACTTTTAACTACCATAAAATCAATAAAATAAAGAAAATAGGACGTGTTTCATGTCAGTCTGTGAATTTCTTTTTTATTTTTTTTTCCTTTTTACCAAGAACATGCAACACAGTGGGGCAAAAATCCACAGAGCAGGAAAAAACTTTTGCCAGTTGTTCCTCAGACAAAAGTCTAACACTGAGACTGTATAAAGAACTCAAAAAAATCTAAAGACCCAGTTCAGAAATGGGCATTTGAAAATAATAGACACATCTCAGATGAAGAAATACAAATGGCAAATAAATATATGAAAAAGAGTCTGTGAATTTCCTAGATCTACTTTCATTGGTTTATTGTCACAGGCTCCATATATACTTCTTGGATCACTTGATACGTTCTCATTCTGGAATCACTGCTACATCGTGAGGACTCCAGAATACAAAAAAATAAAGAGATGAATAAATCAAGAAATAGCACAAAGAAATAGGTGGATGCATCTTACAGTACTTCACTTTGACTTAGAGAAAAGATAAAGAATAAAGAAAGAGAAAAGAAAAAAGAAGGAAAGAAAGAGAAAGAAAAATAATTATAGTTGACTTCTTGTCATTAATCTGGTAAAGTGTCAAATTATGAGGCTTAGTTTGTAGAATCATTGTACTATGTAGTGAATTGAAATAGCTTCTACTGAAGACA
>PVJO010017391.1:0-39171 GCA_004026905.1 Hystrix cristata | reverse complement strand
TTTGGCTCCTTTGTCGAAGAGGTATTTAAATGTGTTTAGAGTTGTTTCTGCATCTTCTAGCCTGTTCCATTGGTCCTCAGGTCCGTCTTTGTGCCAGTACCATGCTGTTTTTATCACAGTAGCTTTATAGTGTAGTTTCAAGTCTGGGATTGTGATATCCCCCACCTTGCCCCTGTTGCCCAGGGTTGTTTTCACTATTCGTGGTCTTTTCTGGTTCCAGATAAATTTCATGATTTTTCTAATTCTGTGAAGTATGTTGATGGTATTTTGATTGGAATTGTATTAAATCTGTATAGTAATTAGGAAGGATGGCCATTTTCACTATGTTTTTCTGCCTACCCAAAAACATGGTATATCTTTCCATTGTCTGATATCCCTTTCAATTTCCTTTTTTAGAGTACTGTAGTTTTCCATGTAAAGATCTTTTACTTGCTTTGTTAGATAGATTCCTAAGTATTTCATATTTTTGGATGCAATTGTGAAAAGAATATCTTCTGTTATTTCTTTCTCAGTGAGTTTGTTATTGGTGTATAGGAATGCTACTGACTTCTGGGTGTTGACTTTGTATCCAGCTACGCAACTGAATTTAGTTATTAAAGCAGGAGTCTTTTGGTGGAATTTTTGGGGTGCCTTTTAATTTTTTAATAGCATCTTTTCCAAAACAAAATTTTTAGTTTTTATCTTTTATGGATCATGCTTTTGGTGTCATCTCTAAGAACTCTTTGCCTAACCTCAGGCATGCTTATTTTCTCCTGGTTCTTTTTTAAAGTTAAATAGTTTTACATTTTGCACTTAGAATGAATCATTCATTTTTAATTTCTTTCTGTATAAGCTAAGAGAAGAGGGTGGGGATTTAGCTCAGTGGTAGAGTGCTTGCCTAGCAAGCACAAGGCCCTGAGTTTAATCCCCAGCACCAGAAAGGAAGAAAAGAAAAGAAAGAACGAAAGTGTGAGGCGTTTTTGCTTCTTGGTTTTGTGTATGGATATCCGGAGCTGTTTCGACACTTTTTTTTTTTTTTTTTTTTTTTCCGTTATGGGGATTGAACTCAAGGCCTTCCCACCAAGCTACATCCCCAGCCCATTTTTAATTTTTTTTTTGGTAGTGGGGATTGAACTCGGGGCCTTGTGCTTGTGAGGCAAGTGCTCTAACCACTGAGCTAAATCCCCAGCCCCCCATTTTTAATTTTTAAAGTTATTTAATTAATTAGTTTATTGGTACTGTACATTGAACTCAGGGCTATCACACTGAGTTATAGCCCCAGTCCGCTTTTTATTTTTTATTTTGAGACAGTGTCTTGCTATGTTGCTCAGGCTGGGATTGAATTTTCAATCCTCCTAGCCAGCCCCCCGGAGTGCTGGGATTACAGATGTGCGCCACAACACTTGGATAATTTTTTATTTTGAGACAGGGTCTCCTTAAATATGCTAAATTGCCTCACAGCGGTCACACTTATGATTCTCCTGCCTCAGCAGCAGTTTATGTAGGTTGTCGCGTATATTCCTTGGTCTACACAAGGATGTATTCTTTTGCACACTCTCCTTTCCTCCCTCCCTCTCTTCTTTCCTTTCTTCTTTCCTTCTTTGTACTGGGGTTAAAAAAATCTTTTCTAGCTATTTTTCTGACAGAGGACTAATATTCAGAATATTAAAAGATCTCAAAAAACTTAACACCGAAAAATCAAATAGCCCGATCACTAAATAGGCAAATGAACTGGACATTTCCCAAAAGAAGTACAAATGGCCAATAAGTATATGAAAGACTGTTCATCTGCCTGATGTGGTGGCACATGCCTTTAATCCTGGCACTCAAGAGGCTGAGGCAAGAGGATCACTGTGAGTTCAAGGCCAGCCTGAACTACATAGCGAGACCCTGTCTTAGAAAAAAACAAAAAAACCAAAAAAACAAAAAGAATGTTCATCTTTAGCTATTAGGAAAATGCAAATCAAAACTACATTGAGAGTCCATCTCACCCCAATCAGAATGGTTATCATCAAGAATTCAAAAAAAGCAACAGATGCTGGCAAGGATGAGGGGGGCTCTTCTACAGTGTTGGTTGGAATGTAAATTAGTACAGCTATTAGGGAAATCAGTATGATGTTTTCTCAAAAAAAAAAAAAAAACAACCTAAAGATAGAGCTACCATTTGGGGTTCAACTGTGCCACTTGCTGTCTGACATGGATTTCTTGGAATTTTTTCTGTTTAGAGTTTGCTGATGTTTTTGAACATCTTGTCTTTCACTAAATCTGGGCAAATTTGTAGCTATTGTTTCTTCAAGTTTGCTGCTTATATTCTTTCTTTTTTTCTTCTGTGACCCCGGAGACACCATTTTAAATCTTTCAGTATGATCCCATAGATTTCTGAGGCTCTGTTCTTTATTTTAAAAGATTACTTTTCTCTGTTTATCACACTAGATAATTTCTTTTGCTTTATCAACTTCATCGACACTTTCCTCCTCTCCTGTACCATCTCTTCTGCTGTACTGTCCACCCACTGAATGCTTTTTAAAAATTTTGGTTATTATATTTTTCAGTTCTAAAATTTCCATCTGATCCTTTTTTAATATAGCTTTTTCTTTGCTGGATTTTCTGTTTGTGTCAAACATATTCGCCATAATTTTTATTTCCTCCCTCCCTCCCTCTCAGTACTGATGATTGAACCAGTGGCACTCGAACTGAGCTACATGTTCAGTCCCATACAATCATTTTCAGGAGCTGCAGAATTACGAGGAAAGCTCTCCTAAGCAAATATCGGAGAACCATTAAATAATACAGGTTGAGTGTCCCTCATCCAAAACTCTGAAATGTTCCAAAATCTAAAATCTTTTGAAGGCAGACATGATGTCACTGGTAGAAAATTCCACACCTGACCTCATGTGATGGGTCAAAGCTGAAAGGCTGGCGCACTAAAAATACTGTATTGTGTAAAGTTGTCTTTAGCTTCCATATGTAAGGAGGATGGGAAGCATAAATGAATGTCATATTTTCTATCCCCAAGATATCTCATTGTGTATAGGCGAATATTTCACAATTCAAAAAAGTAATCTAAAATCTAAAACATTTCTGACCCCAAGCATTTCGCATGAGGGATATTCAACCTGTAGTGTTAAAGTGGAAGGTTCTACTCTGGTGAGACCTCTGTGGATCTATAAACAGAGGACAGGACTTGATTTAATACACTCATAGAACAAATAATGAATTTCTGTGTTATACGTCCTATGCTAAGATGTGGACAAAAATATTTTCCGTTCTCATAGAATTTAGGTTAAATGAAGAGGCAGAAGCAAATACATAAGGACAATGAAACTAAAGCAAGAAAGCTTGGTCGGGAAAAGTTTGATAGGATTGGTGCCCCTCAAAGGAAGAATAAATGTTTGCCTATCGAGGCACAGGACAGAGGGCTATATTGAGGAAAGTACATGTAATTCAGTCTTTCATGAGATTGGGTCATAGAGCTTTACTTACTAACACTGAATAGTCTACAAGACATTGTTAAATGCAAAAAACAAAGCTGGGAGTGGTGGCCCACACCTGTAATGCCAGCACTCTAGGAGGCTGAGGCAGGAGGATCCCAAGTTCAAGTCTAGCCTGGGTAACTTAGCGACTTAATGAGATCCTGTCTCAGAATAAAAAGAGGCTAGGAGTATAGCTCAATGTGAAGGTCCTGGGCTCAATCACCAATACCAAAAGAAAAAAAAATGCAAAAGCAAGGTGAAAGAGTGATATGATTCCATTTACATGAGAAAAACAAAACCATATTGGTGTCCGTATTTATGTGTGTAAACACAGCAAAATTTATGAAAGAACACCAGCCATAATGATCACTTTTCAGGAGGGAAGTGGATGCAAAGGTAGAGACTGTATGGTTTGTGTGTTTTAGGAAATTGTTTTCAATTATTATGTGTGTTATTAACTATAAGGAGACCGTGAATAAATAAATAATGGAATGCTGATAGGATGGAATGTTATTAAACTGTAGAGACCCCATTCTGTAGGCTAATAATTTGCAAACATTCTCTAGATTTGAAATTCTTTTAAAAACAATTTTATCAAGTCCAGGGTTTTTTGTTTTGTTTGTTTTGTTTTTTGTACTGGGGATCAAACTCAGGGCCTTGTGCTTGCTAGGCAAGCACTCTAACCACTGAACTAAATCCCCAACCCCACTATTCTGTTATATATACCACATTTTGTTTATCCAGTTATCAGTGTAGAAGAATGAAACTGTACCCATATCTCTCACCATATACTAAATTAAAATCAAGAGGATTTTTAAATAACATTGGAAAAGGCTAGATAAGTGAAAGAGCCCCTTCTCCTTCAGCACTTTCTTCACTGAGATAAATAGTAACTCTTTTCTTTTTTCTTTCTTTTCTTTTTTTCTTTTGTGATTCAGGGCCTTGCACATCTAAGACAATAGCTCTGTCCCACTGAGCTCCGCCTCCAACCCTATAGCTTCTACTGCTATTGCCAAAAATTAGTTTTGCCTCTACTTGGACTTTATATGCGTTCTTTTTTATGCATATTCTTCTGTGTCTCTCTTCTTTCATAATTCTATATAGCATTCCATTGTATGACTGACTATACTATAATCTGACTGACTATACTATATATAGTTGTTAATATATATTTGTGGTGTTTCCAGTTTGGGGCTATTGTAAATAAAACTGTTAACACGTTTGTTCATGTCTTTTAGTGACTATATGCCTTCATTTCTTGGGTAAATACTTAGGAGTAGGGTTGCTGTACTGTGTGCTAAATATATGTTTAATTTGATAGAAAATTGCCAAACTATTTTCCAAACTGTACCAATGTACATTCTCACCAGCAGTGTTTTGGAGTTCAGTTACTCCTCATTCTTGTCAGTGCTTACTATTGATAGTCTTTAATTTTATCTCTTGTGGTAGATTTTAATACTATCATATTGTGGTTTTATATATATTTAATTGCTTTTACTTCTAATGTTCATACCTTTTGAACCAGTAGTTTCATTTTTAGTAAATTTTCCTAAGGGTGTACCCTGAAATCCAGAAAAAAAAATTATGGATAATACATATTCTTCGTGGTATAACATAGCCAAATATGAGAACCTAAATGTATGCTATGATGGAAAGGGTTACATAATTTAGGTATATTCCTAATGGTAAAATATTAGATATTAAAAGTTATTTAGGCAGATTAGTATAAAATCAGAATACAATATTGTACATATAGTGTCAAATATAGAAACAGTGTATTAAAATAAAGTGAGTATACTTTTTTTTTCTTTCTTAAAGTGGGTATACTTCAACAAAAAATATTTTTTAAATTCTGCAAGGAAACACTGAACTATATTTGGATGGTTGTACTGTGTGATTTACTTTTCCTCCATCTTTACATATTTTTTGTGAAGATCATGTGATTATTTTAGAATAGCACAAAATATCAGTTAATTTCAAGTGTGCCACATTTTATGTTGTATGATGCTTTCTCCCTCCCTACTCTTTCCTGCTAAGTGGAAATTTGCTCACTTGGGTTTCTTTAAATATTTTATTTCTCCTGTTATTTTGGTTCCCAAATTATAAGTTGTATGAAAAAGACACTCTTAAGTTGTTTCTTTTTCTGAAAATCTGATGTTCCAACATCCAGTCTAGGACAGAAGATAAAATAGAGCGATTCAAGAAAGCAGTCGAGTACTATTCAGTCACAACGAAACTCTCTTCGTTGCCAGTGAGTCCCTCCTTCCTGGGTAAGGCTTCCGTCAGACTGTTCTATTCACTGGGGGAACTGAGTTGACCCTTCAGAAACTGTGGGGCCAGAATGGAATCACTTACTTGTGGTTGTTTCCCTAGAAGTCATTCCTATTTGCTATACATTCTCCTTTGACTTCCATGTCGTAAGAGCGAGCCCTGCCTTCCCAAATTTATAGATGAGTCACAAAGCTCAAAGCTTAGCTTGAGCTTCTTCTAGAGCTAACCCCTATTCTGGCCTGGTAATGTAAAATAGTCCTGTCTTTGGGGTCAGTCCTGAGTTTGAATTGTACCTCTGCAGCTTGCCAGCTGTGTGACCTCGGCAAGTCACATTTGTGTGAAATGTGGTTCACGATACCTACTCTACAAGGTTGTTGTCTGATGAGAGAATTCATGTAAACTTCCTGGCGTGGCACATAGTAGCCATTCAGTTAATTGTAACTTTTTTTTCCCTGTGCTGGGGATGGAATCCAGGGCCTCATATGTGCTAGGCAAGCACTCTACCAGAGTCACATCTCCGACCCATAACTTATTCATTAATAATACATTTTCACGTGATGACGGTTTAGTAGACTGTTACATGGTACAAGTATTAGTATTTACTGAAGTGCACACTCCTTTCTCTTGGCTTCAGGCTTTCGAAATAATCAGCTTGGAAATCCTCCCCTTCCACGAAATCAAATGGGCACCATTTCTGCTGGAAAGTCAATGGTAAGCATCGTTTAAGAGCCCTGAGACCATTTGTTAGCATTAAACTCAGGTTGCTTCCTGATTTCTTCTGTTTTGTTTTGTTTTGTTTTGTTTGGAGACAGGGTCTCTCTATTATAGTTCCGGCTGGCCTTGAACTCACTATGAAGCCCAGGCTGGCCTCGAACTCGAGGCGATCCTCCTGTCTCAGCCTCCCAAGTGCTGAGATTACAGGTGTGCGCCACCACACCCGGCACGATTCCTGATTTCTATAATTTGAGTAGAATAGGTGGGGTGATTCCGTGCTGTCAGACTGTCAGACTGTATATTCATACATTACATTCTACAATGATTCAAGTAACCTATGTAAATAAAAATAGTATCCATATCGGTAATTATTAGGGCATTGTGAAAGTAGATTAGCTACTGTCAGAGAATGGTTCTAGAAAACTTGGATGGATTCATTGTCCTGCCTCTGATCGATCCTGTTTATATATCACTTTAGAATTATTTCTGCTTATTCTTAGTAGGTACATTTTATCTCAAGAGTCCCTGCTACTGGCATCATCTACTATGTTTCATATTCCTAGGGAACCCTCTTGGAGCCTACTAAAATGTTAAGCAGCTTTTCTGTCTGTTTTGTCCTTTAGTTTCCTCACCAAGTGCCCCAGAAAATGAAGTATCCACCACCATTCTCAGTGGGACCTAACTCATCTCTTCTCTTCTCCCATGCTCTGGGGGACTCCAATGCCTTTTCTGAGGATGCCGTGATACAGGACAGCCCCTTTGCCAGCTGGGCTGTCTCTTATGACTCCTCCGCATCCCAGTTCCCTAATTACCTTACTTCCAAAGCTTCACCTCCTTTGGGACCAGACTCTTCCCACTCTTCTTCCTCTGATGGTGACGAGCCCAATGGAGCCACCTCTGAGTAAGTATCTGCAGAAACGCCCAGGGGAGAAGGCTGCAGGAGGACTGTGGGAAGTGTGTATGTTCGGGCTTTCCCCTGCTGGCCTTTGCCCTTTGGCCCGATGCCAGGTGGTAGTATTCGACACGAGGCCACTGAAGTCAAGGGCAGCGTAGCTGTCAGTTAGGGAAGTTGTGGTATGGACGTGCTGTGTAACGTGACTGTAATTTTGCGATTTTTGAGGGAGGCTAGATTGAATGTAAAAAGAAAAGGGAAGTAATTTATAAAATTGAGATATTAGAACAGTCGAGTAGATAGTTGTATTGCTCAGTAACTAGGACAGGGCACTTACCGTATACTAGCTCATTTGTTTTTGCATTATGCCTCTAATTCTTGGGAAGCAGAGCTCCATTCAGGCTATAGTTCTCATTATTTTCCTAGAATATGAGCAGACTGCAAACACGGCCTCTTAAAAACATAAAGGATTTGGAGTGATTCCTATGACTTTTGATTACTTTGGTTTGTATCTGGTGAAAGAAGCCAGGAGGGCAGTAATAACCACTGAGACACAAGGTCTCAGGTCCAGTGCTAACCCCGTGTCCTGATCCCCAGAGGGCTTTGTAAGATTCTGTGGGGTGAGAGTGGACATACCGAGTGGAGATACCTTTTGTCAACCTCCCTTTTCTGTTCTATACTGTCTTGCTAAATTTTTAGTCACATCACAGAAACACTTCAGCAGCAGCCTGGATGGGAAGATTCCAATGGTGACAGAGGATCTTGGGCACAGCCTGTCGATGCTGGAGTTTCAGAAGCCAGCCTAGGCGATGGCGAGCCTCACATCCCCTCTCTACTGTCTATGTCTACAAGGAACCACATGGACATCACCATTCCGCCCTTACCTCCAGTAGCTCCCGAAGTCTTACGGGTCGCCGAACACAGACACAGGAGGGGCCTTATGTGTCCGTATATCTACCATGTCCTCACTAAGGTGAGACGCCACATCGGCACTTACCTCCTTGCTCTGAACAGTACTTCATACCCATTGAGACTGGAAGTCGTCAAACAAAAGTGTGGAAAAAAAAAAGAAACAAGAAAAGTGTGATGGTTAATATCTAGGAGATAAAAGAAGATCACATGTGCTGGCACCCCTTATCGTATTAAGGGCCTCAAGTGAGATGGGACTGTATAGTAAATGGGTCCCTATAAGAAACTTACAATTACAAAGAGGCTTTGTCCCCTTGTTCCTTATTCTTGTCTCTTCCTCTGCTTTTACACAATTTTTCTCCTCCTCTGGTCTTATCATGCAAATCCACATCCCAGCAAGATGCGTAGGAGAAACTCTCCCCTTTGACAGCCATAAGTGGATCATAGCTGAGATGTAGCTTACCAGTTGATTGTGGTCAGCTAGGCTTCTTACAGCTTCTTTTTAATCTGAAACTCTGCTGAAACAAAGAAAATTTAGTAGCTAGGCTACAGTTCATTACTGGTTCTTCTAAACTCAGTTCCAGACTCTGAAGAAACTCATTTTCTTCTTTACCCTCATTCTCTTATTAGGGTGAGATTAAGATCCCTGTATGTATTGAGGATGAGTGTAACATGGAGCTGCCCCCAGCGGCCCTTCTGTTCCGATCAGCTCGTCAGTATGTGTATGGGGTCCTTTTTAGTTTGGCAGAGACGCAGCGGAAAATGGAACGCCTGGCCATTCGGCGGCGGCTACCTGTGGAAGGTAAGTGTAGTTCTAGCTTTTTTTTTTTGGTGCTGGGGATCAAACTCAGGGCCTTGCGCTTGCTAGGCAAGTGCTCTACCACTTGAGCTAATCCCCAACCCCTAGTTCTAGCTTTGACAGTTCTCTCATTTTTTGCACATCAAAAAATATCTCTGCAACCACACCATACTTTTGGCTATGGAGCAGCCTTTGAGAAAATACGTCATTCATCAGAATACATATTTATTTGGGAGATACATTAATGTAAACCCTGATTCTGCAATTGTCAAGCGTTCAGAATGACCACTGCTTATAAGAACCATGCTGAGCTTTCAGAATATAAAAGTGTCTCTCCCACAATTTTTCCTCCTCAGAGAGGCTTTTGTTTTGAGATTTGATCCTGTAGGTAGTTGAAATCATTGATGAAGCCATTGGGATTTTTTTAAGCTCCAGAGTACCATGGTCAAATTGGTGTGTTCAATAGAACACTTTAGATTTCTGTTTCCAAGAAGATGGAGAAAATTAGATGTACTTTCCCTATTCCTCTTACTAATTACAAGTAAACCCTGGGACATTATATATAACACAAGCACAAGCTACTCTAGATGGAAGGAGGAGAGAAGGCAGACTGGCCGATGACCTTGGGACCCAAGAAATGATGCAGTGATACATGTCCTAGACTGGGTGCAGGGCAAGCTGGCAGGCAGTCCAAAAATGTCAACAGCTGCGGACCACTCACACAAAAGACTTATTTCTCTGGCCTAAGGACTGAAAGGAGCAACCTGTACAGAAAATTTTTAGGTAATAATCGCTATACTCCTGCCAAACACCACGGAAGAAGCTGGTCTATCCCCACCACCGAAAGCCTTGTGAAGATCTCCTCTTACCAGACTATAATGAGGTGCTTCATGCTCCTGTTGGGGAGGTGTCAGACAAGGTCAAATTAGGAGCCAAGACTTCATTCCCATCTAGCAGTAATGAGGTAGTGTCCTCCTTCACCCACCAGAATGGTCAGAAAAGGCCCACTAAAACACAAGCTTTAAATAAGATCTCAAGTGTTTTTTAATAATACTCGAAATGTTTAGGCTTTCAGGGTTGGTGGCCAGAGAGGTAGTAGTGGATGTGCTGCCCTATTTTGATCAAGACTCTGAAGTGCCAGGCACGCGGGAAGCGGCTGTGGCACTGGTAGAAGAGGAAACTTGCAGATACCGACCTACCAAGACCTACCTGAGCTACCTAACAGCCCCAGATTATTCTGCTTTTGAAACTCACATAATGAGAAATGAATTTGAAAGATTAGCTGCTCGACAAGCAATTGCATTGCTCAGTATGAAACGATATGAGCTTCCAGCCCATTCCTCAGGTCAGAAAAATGACATTACTGCTTGGCAAGAATGTATAAACAATTCTGGCCCAATTAGAGCATCAAGCAGTTCAAATTGAGAATCTGGAACTAATGTCACAGCGTGGGTGTAATGCCTGGAAAGTATATAATGAAGATCTAGTTCATATGATCAAACATGCGCAGAAAGAGCTTCAGAAGTTAAGGAAATATATTCAAGATTTAAACTCGCAGCAAAATAGCATGCAACTCACAGCTGTATCTAAACTGAGAGAAATGGAGTCAAATTGGTATCCCTGGTCAGTTACAATTAAGAGATTGAATGGAGTATTGTACAACTAGAAAATGAAATCAAATTAAGCAGCAACAGGGAGAGGCAAACAAAAATATCCGGCAAGACTTCTGAAAAGACTAATTTGCTGGGTAGAGAGGAAGAAAAGTTGGGCTCTTATAAACATCAGCCATCTAGACTTTCTCCGAATCATGAGGGACGACAGCCTCTCCCCAAAACCTTTAGTGGGTAAATGTTTAGAAACCATAATGTATGGATTCTTGTATTAATTGCTTCTGTGTATCTTTGTGAAATAAAGATTATCAATTTGAAAAAAAATGTTTAGGCTTTAATTGAAAATTCCTCATTATAACAAGAACTAGGAAGGTTTCAAATTGAGATCTCAAACTAACTGAGAAGAAATTAACAAGATGATAAAAGTTTGAATTATTGGTAAAGATTTCAGAGCAGCCATCCACATGTCCTAAAAATTGTAAACATGCTTGAAACAAAAGTAGAAGTTCTAAGCAAAGAAATAGAAGATTTAAAGAACAAAAGGGAAATGAACAAAAATACATTAACCAAAGTAAAACACTGGATGGGTTAAATGGCAGAGTGGAACAAGAAGACAGAATCAGTGAGCCTAAAAACATAGCAATAGAAATTATAGTCTAGGGCTTGGAGATTTAGCTCAGTGGTAGAGAACTTTCCTAGCAAGTACGAGGGCCTGAGGTCCATCCCCAGCAACCCCCCCAAAAAAAAGGGGAAAAAAAAGAAATTATGGTCTGAAAAAAAAGAAATTACAGTCTGAATTTAAAAAAAAGACTGAAAAATGAACAAGCTCTGGTAGGATTATAACTAAAGAGATCAGGTTTTCAGGACGGAAGAAAGAATAAAACTGCAGAGGTTGTCAAAGAAATAATGGCTGGAATAGCCTCACATTTAGACCTATAGATTCTAGAAACTGAGTAATAACCCCAGGAAAATCCATATCAAGATAGATCGTGGTCATACTTTCCAAAGTTAATGAAGTTACTAAAAGGAGCCAGGCACAGGTGATGGTTTACTTATAGGGGAAAAGGAATTCATTATCAAGCAAGAAGACCTTACAATAATGAAGGAGAAATCAGGACATTTTCAGATGAAGGAAAGCTATGATGATGTTTCACAAGCAGACTTGCCCTGCAAGAATAGCTAAAAGTGGTGATTTTTGTTGTTGTTGTTTTTGAAACAAGGTATTTCTGTGAGGCTCAGGCTGTTCTGCAACTCCCAGGATCAGGTGACCTTATCTCCACTGTATGAATAGCTGGGAACATTGGCATGTTCCACCCTGCCCAGCTAAAGTAGGTCTTTATACAAAAAGAAAATGATACAAGAAGCCAGGATGGTAGGGCATCCCTGTAATCCCAGTGCTCAGCAAGCTCAAGTAGGAGGGTTCTGAGGCCACCTTGGGTTATGTAGCAAGTTCAAAGTCACCCTGAGCTACATAATAAATCCAAAGCCACCTCAGATGATGCAGTGAGATCCTGTCTCAAAAAGCCAGCAGCCGAGCGCGGTGGCACACGCCTGTGATCCCAGCACTCAGGAGGCTGAGGCAGGAGGATCACCACGAGTTTGAGGCCAGCCTGGGCTACATAGTGAGTTCAAGCCCAGCTTGGACTAAATGGCAAGATCCTATCTCAAAAAAACAAAACAAAACAAAACAAAAACTAAAAGATAAAAGAAGAATCTTGGAACATCAAGAAGGAAGAAAAATAGTGGGAAAAAAACAAAAGTGTAGATAAATAGACATGCCTTCTCTTGCATTTCTAAATTATGTTTTACATTGAAGCCAAAATTATAACACTGCTTAACATGGTTCTCAATGTATGTAGTGAAAATTGCTTATTTGTTTATTTTGATTTTTTGAGACAGAGTTTCACTGTGTAGTTCAGGCTGACCTTGAATTTACTATGTAGCGCAGGCTGTTCTCGAACTCGCAGGCCTTGTAGAGAAAATAGTTTATACCATTACAAATGTCACAGGGCAAGCCAGGCATGGTGGTGCATGCCTGTAATCCCAGCATGTAGGAAGATGTTTTGGAGACATGGTCTCCCTATATATTCCAGGCTGGCCTTGAACTCACTATGTAGCGCAGGCTAGTTTCAAACTGATTTTGAGTTCAAGGCCAGCCTGGAATATATAGGAAGACCATGTCTCCAAAACACCAATGTCATAGGGTAAAGGCAGATAACATAGGCCAGTTTCCTATACATCTCTTGATCTGGTAAAATGTGAATTCCAGTAGGCTGTAATCAGTTATCCATATCATTTATTGATTGATTGATGTTAATGCTGAGGATTCAACCCAAGGCTTTGTGCACTCTAAGCACGTACTCTATCAATGAGCTCCTCTTCCTCCCAGCCCCTTTCTGTGTATCTTTTTTTGTATATATTCTAGGTATTAAATTATATACATAATAGAGTTGGGGGGTAGTTTGTGCCTGGCATGCACAGGCCCAGGGTTCAATCCCCAGTCCCCTCCCGAAAAGATATACAAAGAGATAGGTGCAAAACAATAATGGTTAAGTCAAAATGGAAACCTAAAATTTTTTCAAATAATCCACAGGAAAGGGAGGACAAGAAAGCAGAGAAGGAAAAACAGAACATGAACAAATATAAAAGGATAGATTTAATATACAATATATCAATAATTATATTAAGTATATTTAGTCTGTACCAGTGGTGGTGAACCTATGGCAAGTGTATTATTTACTTTTCTTTTAAGACAAAAGATACTAATCTATGGGTTGTTTTTTGTAAACTAAAGCCTCAGTACTCGGGTTTAATTGCAGTGTTGGCACTTTGCCATAAATAAGTGAGTTTTGGGTTACAGTTTGGGCACTCAGTCTCTAAAAGGTTCGCCATCACTAGTTTATGCCAAGTAAAATGTAGACATTGGGAAACTGAATGAAACAAGGCCCAACTATACGCAGCCTACAAAAACTTCACTTGAAATATAGGATATCAGTAGATTAACTATAAATGGATGGAAAATGATCTGCCATGCAAACATTAATCAAAAGAAAGTGGGAGTGGCTGTATGAATACCCTATGTAGTAGACTTTAGAGAAGAAAATTTCCAGGGACAGAGAGAGAGCTTATACAATGATAAAAGGGTTAATCCACCAAGAAGACACAGCCTACCTAATATGTCACCAAATAATAGAACCACAAAATATGCAAAGATCTAAATATTAAAACAGAAACACTAAATCTGCTGGAAAATAGAAGAGGTAGAACTCTTGAAGACAGAGGTGTAGGCAAAGACTATGAACAAAACCCTGTTTGCCCAGGAAATATCACAAAGAATCAACAACTGGAAGCTCATCTTATTAAAAAGCTTTTGCACAGCAAAAAACCGTCAACAGAGTGAAGAGACAACCCACAGTGTGGGAAAAAATTTTTGCCAGCTGTTCCTCAGGCGATGCAATAAATGATAGAACTGAAAGAAGAAATAAATCCACAATTATTGAGGCTTCAACTCCCATTTCAATAACAGGTGGGACTGCTAAACAAATTCAGTAAGGGTACAGAAGAACTCAACAACATAATCAACAAATAGGCTCTGGCTGACTCTTACTGAACATGCAACTGGAGTATAATGTATATTCTTTCTATGCATTGACAGAGCATGTGCCAAGGTAGATCATATCATTGAGCATAAAACAAAATTTAATAAATTTTAAATCATTGAAATTATACAGAGCATTTTGTTTGTGATACTGGGCATTGAACCCAGGGCCTTCATACTGAGATACATCCCAGCCCTTTATTTTTGAGATGAGGGTCTCACTAAGTTGCCCTTGCTGGGTTCTAACTTGTGATCTACCTGCCTCAGCCTACCAGAGTGCTGGGATTCCAAGCATGAGCCACCACACCACACCCAGCATACAGAACTAATTCTTAGACAACTATAGAATCAAAGTAGAAATCAATAACAGATAACAAAAGCTAGGTACGGTGGTACACACCTGTAATCCCAGCAGTCTGGAGTCTGAAGCAGGAGGATTGCTACAAGTTTGAGGCCAGCCTGGGCTACATAGTAAGTTCAAGGCCAGCCTGAACTACATAGTGAGACCTTGTCTCAAGAAAAGTGAAAAAGAACAAGAATATCTGCAGGGGCTGGGGATTTAGCACAGTGGTAGAGTGCTTGTCCAGCAAAACATAAGGCCCTGAGTTCGATCTCCAGCACCCCCACAAAAAAGGAATATCTGCAAATATTTAGAAAATAAAGCACATCTGTATGATCTATGGATCATCAAGGAAGAAATTTTTAGGGAAGGAAAAATACCTTGTGCTGAATGAAATTAAAGTACAGAGCTGGGGATTTAGCTCAGTGGTTAAAGTGCTTGCCTTGCAAGCACAAGGACCCGAGTTTGATCCCCAGCACCAAAAAATAAAATAAAATAAAATAAAATAAAATAAAATACAGATATCCCTCAACTTACAATGGGGTTATGTCCTGGTAAACTCGTTGTAAATTGAAAGCATCTTAAATTGAAAATGCATTTAATATACCTACAATACTGAACGTATAACTTAGCAACACAGCACCCTGTAGAGTATTACGCTCATACTAAAACCACATAAAGATAGTGCATTAACACTTCATACTAATATGTCATAACATCATACATATAATGAAATCATATATCAGTGTATATTATGGACTGAATGTGTACATATGAACAAATTCTTATGTTCAAATACTCCCAATGTGATAGTTTTAGGAGCGGGGGACCTTGGTAGGTAATTAGATCATGATGGTGGAGTCTTCATGAATAGGATTAATGCCATTATTAAAGGGACCCTAGAGAGCTGTCTCTCTTCTCTGCCATATGAGAATACAGTGAGAAGACAACCATCTGCAAACCAAGAAGCAGGCCTTCATCAACTCTTATCTGTCAGCACTTGGATCTTGGGCAGCCACAACTGTGAAAAATAAATGTCTATTGTTTATAAGCCACTCGGTCTACAATACCGTGTTGTAGCGGGTCAATGGACAAAGACAATATAGATGCAAACATTTTAACAAAATATAAACCAGTAGAACTCAACAACATAAAAGCATATAAAGTGGGTGGGGCCAGTGGCAATCCCAGCTACTCAAGAGAATGAGGCAGGAGGACTTCGAAATTCCAGGCTAGCCTGAGGAAACTGTCTCAATAAAAGCAGGGTGCAGTAGGGATATAGCTCAGGGATAGAGTGCTCCTGGGTTCAGTCTCCTAACAAGAAAAACAGGCTAGGTGTGGTGGTGCATGCCTGTAATCCCAGCACTTGGGAGGCTGAGGCAGGACGGTTGCTGCAAAATCAAGGCCAGTCTGGACTACTTAGTGAGTTCAAGGCCTGAACTACAAAGCAAGACCCTGTCTAAAAAAAAAAAAAAAAAAAAAAAAAAAAAAAAAAAAAAAAAAAAAAAAAAAAAAAAAAAAAAAAAAAAAAAAAAAAAAAAAAAAAAAAAAACCAGAAAGAAACAAAACAAAAAGAATTGTATAACATGGCCAAGTAGAGTTTATTTCATTCTTGCAAGGCTGATTCTACACACTGGTAAAACCAGCTATTTGTAGATGATACTGAAGTCAGCTGTCAGTGGGAGCAGTAGGTGGATCCCTTTGGATTATGGCCACAATGGTCTCTGTGTACCTGGATGGCTGATCACAGTGGAATGAATCCTGAGAAATGAGTTCCCTACAAGACCACTTCTTGAGGTGGATCCTAGGGGCTCTATTTTATCCAACAAAAGGTTGACACTTTTGCATCCCTGAGCTTGTGATGAGTGGGGTCTTGCTGGTTCCTGAGATGTTCTCAAGGCATCTTTCTTTTTGTCCCTGTGCAAAGTATTTGGTTTCTTTTTAAAGACTCTAATCTCTTCAGCAGCCACACCTCCTTCTCCTCCAACTTTATATATGATTTCTTCTGGGCCAAAATTTAAGTTTTTCAAAATTTTGTACTCTGCCTTTTACCCCCCAACTCTCACTATAAATCTAGCTAAAAGCAGCCAGCAGTACCCATGTCTCACCCTGAATGTTGGGCTGCTTTGAAATTTCATCTACCAGATCACTTAGTTCACCACCTCTTAACCTCAGTCTTCTGTAAAGTCTCAGGACATGAACAAAAGAAAAATTTTCTGCCATAGGATAGCACACATGGCCTCTAGTCCAACTGCTAATGTAGTCCTTGTTCCTAACTGAAACTTCCTGAGCATGGCCTTTACTGTCTTCATTCTTATCAGCATTTTGATCTTCCGAACTGACCAGAATCACCAATCAGGCTCGGCTTACAGTATTCTAGGGCTCCTGTAGGCTGCATCTTTGGACCTTTCCAAACTCCCCTACAATCCAGGTCCAAAGGCTTCTAATCCACCTCGCCAAGTATAGTCATAGCAATGACTCCTCTTCCTCTAGTACCAGTTTTTTGTATTTATCAACTTTCTGTTGCTGAACACAATATCTGACACCCACAAATTAAAGGAGAAGTTTAATATGCTCATGGTTTCAGTCTATAATTGGCTGGCTCTGAGGTAGAAACATCATGGTGGAAGGACATGGAGCAGAGCTTCACACTTCATGATAGCCAGAAAGCAGAGCAGGTGAACAGAGATAGGGGTGAGGGACCGGAGATGGACCTGAAGGCCATGCTTCCATGATTCACCCAGATGAACCTGGAAGTATGCTTCCCCAATCCCTGGGCAGATCCCAAACCAATCAAGTTGACACTCTAGCCTAACCACCAGAGGACAACTTCCTCAATTTGAGAAAGAACACCTACAAAAAAACCACCTAACCTTATACTTAATGTTGAAAGACCGGATGGTTTTTCTCGGGAATCAGGAACTAGGCTAAAATGCCTACTCTTCAACATAGTCCCGAGGGCCCGGGATGTAGCTCAGCAGCACAGGACCTGCTTGGCAAGTGCGAGGCCCTGGGCTCAGTTCCTGGTACCAAAAACAAAAAAAGTGGGAAAAAAAAAAGACCAATGTAGTCCTGGAAGTTTTAGCCAGAGCAGTAAGACAAGAAAACTGAATAGAAGACACAACCTGATAAATGTATTTGTTGCTTTTCTGTTGCTGGAACAACGTACCTGACATGCACAATTTAGAGGAGCAAATGTTTACTTTGGCTCACAGTTTCAGAGGTTTTGTCTGTGACCAACTGGCTCCAAAGCCAAAGCTGCATGGTAGAGGAAAGCTGTTCATGTCACGGCAGCCAGGAAGCAGAGAAAGGGAAATAGCCAGAGGGGAAGTGGCCAGGGACAACAAAATGCCCAGTGATCTACTTCCTCTAGCCAGGCCCTACCTCACGACAGCTCATTCAAGAATGAACTCATCAGTGGATTCATCCATTGATGAGCTTAGTGCCCTCATGATCTTATCACTTTCCAGAAGCCCCAATGAATATATGAGCCTTTTGGGGGGACTTTTTATTTTATCTAAACCGCAAAAATGAACATGTTAATTCTCTCCAAATTGATACATAAATTTGATGTAATTCCTATCCGAATCCTAGCAAGATTATTTATACATATAGACAAGATTATTCCAATATTTAAATGGAAAAGCAAAGGAATTAGACAAAGAACAAGTTCTAATCCAAGTACTCAGGAGGCTGAGACAAGAAGATTTTGAGTTTAGGCCAACCTAAATTATATAGCAAGACGCTGTCTCAAAAAACAAAACTGGAGAAGAAAAATAAAGGGAGAATAAACTGGGAGCAGTCACTGAAACTGATTATAAGACTTACTATATTGCTACACTAAGACTGTATGCTATTAGTGGAGATACTGACATATAGGCTAATAGAATATAATTAGAAATCCAGAAGCAGCAAAAGTACGTCATAGGGTTGATAGTATTTTTAATTGTGCTGGATCAACTATAAATTCGTAGGTAAACAGGTTCACACAGCTAGACAAATTACCTTGCAGATTGGCAGGGCCTTTTCACATTCCCACCAGCAATTTATGAAAAATCCAGTTTTCAGCAGTCCCTGAACCTGATTGTAAGACTTATTATATTGCTGCGGTACTTCTAAAGTACATAAAGAAATCGTGGGGCTGGGGATTTAGCTTAGTGTTTAGAGTGCCTGCCAAGGAAACGCAAGGCCCTGAGTTCGATTCCCGGCACCAAAAAAAATAAAATAAAATACATAAAGAAATCTCAAAACCGAATGTTATTTTTTTCAATTTTTTATTACTACATGTTTCCAACACATAATGATTACATTCATTGTGGGGAGTTGGTGCATGTACATAACACATCTCAATTCTTTTTTTATCCCCTTTCCCTTCCCCAAACTGAACGTCACAAAAACAATCTCATTAGAAAAAAAATCAGCAAATGTCATGCACAGACATTGTACTGCACAAAAATTTTTGCCAGCTGCTCCTCAGACAAAAGACTGATATCTGGAATATATAAAGAATTCATAATAATCAGCCCCCCCCAGATTTAAAGGCCCAATCCAAAAATGGGCCTCTGAAATGAATAGACACTTCTTAGATGAAGAAATACAAATGGTAAATAAATATATGAAAAAATATTCAACATCACTCGTCATTCAAGAGATGCAAATTAAAACAACCCTGAGATTCCATCTCACTCTAGAAAGAATGACTGTCATCAGTAAATCAGCCAGTAACAAATGCTGGAGAGATTGTCGGGGAAAGGAACCTTTCTCCACTGCTGGTGGGAATACAGACTGGTGTAACCACTGTGGAAATTTAAAACCTAAAACTAGAGTTTTCATTTGATTCAGCCATTCCCCCTCTTGGTATCTTCCCGAAAGAACTAAAAGCATCATACCACAGAGATATGTGCACACCCGTGTTTATAGCGGCACAATTTAAACTTGGAAACAGCCCAAATACCCATCAATTGATGAATGGATGAAGAAGATGTAGGGTTTTTTTTTTTAACACAGTGGAGTTCTACTCAGCCATAAAGAAGGGTAAGCTTAGAACATTTCTAAGTAAATGAATGCACCTTGAGACCATTCTCTTAAGTGAAATAAATCGCATACACGTTTAAATACTGCATTGTTTCTCTGGTGTGAGAAATAGAAAGTATAATTAAGGACCAAAATGTATAATATATATTGGGGTAAATGAAGAAATTGTTCAAGTGGGAAGGGGAATGGGGGGGAGGTGGAAGGAAGGAAGGGATAAGAAAAAAGTGACGAAAAAAATGGAAATAAAGCTTTTGTAAATAAGGAAAAAAGATACTAGAGACTCAAAAAACAGATAACATATTGCAAATAAAAATCTAAGCTGATGTTTAGCATCCTGAATCATTAGAGAAATGCAAATTAAATCCACAATGAAATTTTACTACATACCTATTAAAACAGCTAAGGTGAATAATAGTGATAATAATAAAAAATCCTGGAGTGGGTGCAGAGAAATTGGATCTTTCCTAAATTGCTGGTGGGAATGTACAATAAAAAGGTACTGCCAGTATAGAAAGTAATTTGTCAGTTCCTATCAAAACTAAAAATAGACTTACTACGCATCCTAGCACTTATACTCTTGGATATTTATCCCAGGGAAATGAAGATTTATTTTTATGTAGAAATTTGTTTATAAAACAGCATTTTATTCTTTGTCTGTGTGTGTGCACTGGTGATCAAACCCAAGGCCTTGTGTGTGCTATGAACACTCTACCAAAAGCTTTATTTATTTACGTCTTACTTAGGTAATACTGAGGATTGAACCTAGGGCCTCATGCATGCTAAATAGCTTTACTCTTAATAGCTCCAAACTGTATATAACCCATATATCCTTTAGTGAGTGAATGGTTAAACTATGGTGCATCCCTGCCACAAAAAAATGAACTGTTGATTCAGTAACATGGATAGATCTCAAGGCTTTTTTAAAAAAAATTTATTTATTTGTATGTTTGTTTAGAGACAGGGTCTTGCTTTGTAGTGCAGGCTGGACTTGAACTCACTATGTAGCCCAGGCTGGCCTCAAATTCACACTGATCCTCCTGCCTCAGCCTCCTGAGTGTTGGAATTACAGGCATGTGCCACCATGCCCAGCCTTCAAGGGCATTATTCTGCATGAAAGTGCCTATCACAAAATCATACACTGTCTGATTCCATTTTTGTAACATTTTCAAAATGACAGAATTGTAGAAATGTAGAAAAATTAATGTTGTCAGGAGTAAGGATAGTGCTGGAAGGTATTAGATAGGACTAAATGGCAGCACACTAGAAATCTTGTGGCTCTGGAATTTTGTATCTTTTTCAAGGAGAGGTTCCTGTGTTGTTCAGTTACCTAGGCTGGTGTCAGATTTGTTAAGCTCAACCAGCCCTCCCATCTCAGCCTTTCATGTAGCTGGGATGATAGACATGCGTCACTGCAGCCACCTAGTTCTCTGTCTTAGTCTAGTCTGGGTCTCACTATATAACCCTCAAATGTGGCATGTAGCCTAGGCTGGCCTGGAATTCAGGATCCTCCTGCCTCAGCCTCCCGAGTGCTGTGATTACAGTGCCACCACACACTCCTAGTCCTGTATATTGGTTGCAGTCATGGCTACGTGGATCAACGTGACATACCGTATTTCCCCCCAAATTTAAGACTGTGTCTTAAATTATTTTGCTACAAAAGACACAATAGGGTTTATTTTCAGGGGATGTCTTTTTTTCATGCACAACAGTCCACATTTATGCATATATGAAAATCAACATTTTCTTCTGAAATATCATCATAATTCTCCAAACCCCAAATTCTGGCCTGAATTTCTTGCGACTCCATTTCCTGTAGGACCATTGTAGGCCCCCCAATCACTTGTGTCCAGCAGTAGAGCTCTCCTTACATGAGTACTTCTTGTCCATGTAGCCTGCTCCTAGTGTGTTGGCTTCACAGGTGCCAGTGATCTTATGCCATGAGTTCTTCACTCAGGTCCTAACCTCTTGCAGGCTGGCTTCACAGTTTCCACTAAATCAAGTGTTACTTGAAGACTTATAAAACAGGAGTGGCAACAAGAATAATGGTCACACAAAAGTCACAAAGTCTGCAGGCACCAAAATTCAGAAAGTGTCTATTTCATATAAGTGCATTAAGTACGCCCATTATAACACACAATGTATTTAATTATGAAGATTCATATTAGACACAACCATGTCCATTCATTATCAGGTGTGCACGATACTCGTGCGTTGTGTCTGGACTCTGGTGATTCGGCAATAAGTCTTGAGTTCCTTTGGTTTTGGGGGGTTTATTTTTGGTTTTTGTTTTTTTGGTGCTGGGGATGGAACTCAGGGCCTTGTGCTTACTGGGCAAACACTGTACCACTTGAGCTAAATCCCCAACTGCTTGAGTTCCTTTGTTTACATATGCATTTACCTCTCAGGCAAAGGCTCCTGCTTGGGTATTTGCAAGTACTTAATTATAATTTATATTATTATTTAAGTATTGCCAATATTATTTTATTTAATTATACTTTATAATTCAATATGTCTGTCATGTGTTGCAACACATTTACTAAATGTGTCCATCTGGCTGCCAATCTTAACTGGGGCTTATTTTTCTTTTTTTTCTTTTTTTTATTTTATTTTAAACCAAGAACATGTATTGGTATATTTTACATATAATGGTTACATTCATCACATTTATTTTGTACCTGTACATGATGCATCTTGGGTGGGGCTTATTTTTGAGGTACAGCTTATATTACAAGCATCCTGAAAAATCATGCCGAGGTTTATTTTCTGGTTAGTTCTTATTGTCAAGGAAATGCAGTAGAACTGCACACACATATTGTTACAATATCAATTCCTAGGCTTTGGTGCTGTAATTATTTAAGATATAACCATTAGAGGAAATTAAGTATTGTATACACAGGACTTCTCCCTGTTATTTTTGAAACTCCTTATGAATCTGTGATGATTTCAACCAAAGAAAAATTTTTTTAAAAAAAGAGCACTCTGGAACTGGAGATACAGCTTAGTGATAGAGCATTTAACGAAGCATGCGTGAGCTCTGAGTTTTGTTCCCCAGTGCTGCAAAAAAATCTTTTTGTTTTTAAGAGCACTCTGATGGTGTGGAGCATGAGTGTGAGAAGGACCGGACAGGACGAAAGTAGGAAGAGCCTGGACACTCCTGTCAGGTGAAAAGTGCTGCCTGAACTATTACAGTATTTGTCGTTTTGGAGAAAGGGAGACAGGTGGAAGGGAGACAGGGTCAGAATTGGCAGGGCCTTGGTGAGAACCAGGTGTTTTGGGGGTAAGGAGGAAGAGGACTCCAGCATGTCTACCAAATCTCTAGTTTGGGTGACTGAAATAAAAGAGACCAAAAAGCTGAGTGTGGTGGCACACGCCTGTAACTCAGCTACCTGAGAGGATGGTAAGTTTGAGGTCAGCCCGGCCAATTTAGTGAGGCCTTGTCTCAGAACGTAAATGGAGAGGGGGACTGGGGAGCTAGTTCACTATTTCATGAGTTCAGTCCACCATAGTTTAGAAGCCTGAGATATACCAGAAGGAGATAGAAGCCATATTTTTCTGGTCTTTTATCTTCGTAAATCTAAAAAATGTTGGAGTTAGGGGGGTGGAGTTGTTTAGTAGTAGTATTATTTTTTGAGACAAAGTCTAGCTATATTGCCCAGGCTGGCCTTGAAGTCCTGGGCTCAAGTGATCCTCCTGCCTCAGCCTCCTGAGTAACTGAGATTATAGGCATACATCAGCCATGCCCAAGATGTTGGGTTTTTGAGAATTTTGTGAAATTCGTTCGTCTTTTGGGGTATCCTATAGTCTCATTATGGAACCAAGTAGTCACACAGTTCTTCCTTAGACTTCTTTCTTTGTCTAAGCTGGTATATCTACTTAAATTCAATGTAATTACAAACTGTGATAATGGACTTTGATTTCTTTTTCTGAAAAGCAAACACCATTTTGTAATAATGTCATCATAATAGGTCTGTCTCAGGGTTTTTTAAAAATTAAATGAGATAATATATGCAAAATACTTAGCATCCAGCACCTAATAAATGCCTACTACTGATGTTACTACTGCTAATGATAAAAATTACAGTGACAGAACATCAAAAGATGTGGAAATGTGCTCGATCCTAGCTGTAGAAATGCTCAGATGCTCTACAGCATATGTTTGCTCAATTTCTGTTTTCCAGTTCCTTCAGTGATCCTGAAAGAGTGGTCTGCCTATAAAGGGAAGTCACCTCAAACCCCCGAGCTGGTGTCTGCATTGACATTTCGGGAGTGGACTTGCCCAAACCTCAAGAAGCTCTGGCTGGGCAAAGCAGTAGAGGACAAGAACAGAAGGATGCGGGCTTTCCTGGCGTGTATGAAGTCCGACACACCCAGTATGCTCAACCCAGCTAACGTCCCTGCCCATCTGCTGCTTATGTGCTGTGTACTCCGGTAAGCTGTGTGAGAGACGATGACCTCTTCCGGCCCCACTTCCTGTATCTTTTACTTTTTTGACATTTCCTTTAAGCAAGTATTTTTACGGAATTCAGGAAGGGGAGATTTTTGTTTTATATTTGGCTTAGACCTCAGAAACATTGCAAATAATTGTTCAGGTATCTCCTCAGTTTATGACCCTTTGTCATCAGTCCGTGCATGATCCTTCATTCATTTTTGTCCTGTTCAATCCTCAATCCAGTTTCCTTCTCCTTTCCACATGGAGTCATCCACTCTTGGATATTTGATGCGTGTCCTTTTAAGCCATCTTCCCTATATTTATTTAGATATATGTATATTATTTAGACATCTGTATATGTAACTATGCGTTGTCTATAGTTTTGGGGGTTTTTTTTGGTGGGGGGAACTGGGAATTGAACCTAGAGCCTCACATATACTACACAAGCTGTGTACCACTGAGCTATCCCAGCCCTTTTAATTTTATTTTGAGAAAGGGTCTTGCTAAGCTGCACAGGCAAGCAGTCCTCCTGCCTCAGCCTCCTGAGTAACTGGGACTACAGGCAAGTGCCACTGGGCCCAGAAAAAAAATGTCCTTTTTTTTTTTGTCAAACCCATCAATTTACCTTCATGATATATGCTCTGAGGTGTTATTTAATAGATTCTCCCCTATTCCTGGGTCATAAAGAGATTTTTTTACATTTTCTTATAATTTTATAATGTCTTCTATGTCAGGTAGTAATATAGTGGGTATGTATTTCTGTGCATGCTGAGAAAAAGGATCACATTTTATTTTCTCTCATAATAAGTCAGTTTCCTAGTTCCACTTACTAAGTGATACCTTCTTTCTCCGTTGATCCGTATTATCACCTTCCTGTGTACCAAGTTCCTATATATACATGAATCTATTCCTGGATTCTATTTTGTTCCATTTCCTATTTGGTTTTTTTTTCCATTTCCTATTTGATCCCTAATCAGTGTCTCATTGTTTTAATTATTAAGGGTTTGGGCTGGGGATTTTGCTCAGTGGTTAGAGTACCTGCCTAGCAATTGCAAGGCCCTGAGTTTGATCTCCAGCACCAAAAAAACCCCCCAAAAATTATTAAGGGTTTATAATTTGCCTTAATATCAGGTAGGGGAAATCTGCAGCCTTAACTTCCTGTTTCAGAATTGTGCTAGCTATTCTTGCAACTCATGAGCCTTTATTTATAATTTAGAGTCAGTTCAGTTTCACCAAAATATTGTTGGCTTTTTCGACATTGTATTCAATTTATAGATTTATTTGGGGAATGTTGACATCTTAATGATGGTACCTATTCCAATTCAGACATCATGGTTTACCTCTTGCATTTATTCAGGTCTCTTCCTTTATGTCTTAGTAGAATTCCTTTCTTCTATAGAAGCATCCAATTTAAATTTATTCCTAAGTACTTGATATATAGGGCTGTGACTATGAATGGTATTCTATTTTCTATTCACTTCCTCATTGTTTACCGCTGACACTGAGGAAGTAAGTTTTTGTGCAAAAAGGAGGTCAGATCCTACAAGGCAACTTAGAGTTAAAGAACACTGAGCTTTGAAATCGGTCAAAACTTACAGGGTATGATCAAAATGTATGGTGAAGATTTATGTTAAAAATTATTACGTTAAAAGATGCATTGTCCTTAGTCCCCCTGAAAATACTCCCCCTTGCTTCAAACACTCTTATCTCATCATGCTTAACACTTTCTGAAACAGTTCTGCAAGTTCTCTTTCATGAGTGTCTTTATGAGGTATGATCAAAATTCGGTGAGTGCTGTTGCTGAGTGCCATCCAGTGAAAGGCAGGCTCGTAAAAACATTGCGGTGGTGTGTCCCTGCCCACCTTATTCGCTGAATCTGTCACCATGCGGCTTCTGGCTCTTCCCGAAACTCAAAATGTCTGTGAGAGGTAAATGTTTTGGACCGAGATAGCCATGAAGCACAACCGAAGACACTCACAAAAGAAGACTTCCAGAACTGCTTCAGAAAGTGCAAAGAATGATGGGGCAAGTGTGTTTGAAGTGAGGAGTATTTTGAGGAAGATTAATGACAATTCATCTTTTATTGTAATAATTTTTTTTTTAATTTTCATTAAACATTGTCCATACTTTTCAATTACTCCTTGTAGTTTAAATTCTGTTTCTGGTACTTGTCAGCTTTAATAAGTTACTTTAGCCTTTCTAAACATCACTATAAATAGGTATTATAATTCTTACTTCTCAGAGCAGTTTGAGCCTTGAGATGTATGCGGGGGTCCTACCACATAATAGATGCTCAATATATGTCGAGTCTGTAACCACCTTGATAATTAAATTGGTAACTTACAAGAGTTTTCCACTAAGAATAATGGATGAATATTTGTTCCTTCTAGTTCCTAATGTGTTCCTAAGATACAGCCCTACGTTGTCACATAATTAACTCTAGAATTACAAGTTTTCTTTCTAAACTGTATAATAATAGCTCACTTTCCCATTTATTTGGTTCTCTTGGTTATATGGAATGTATCCAGGACCATGAAAATAATTTAAATCAGTGGTGGTGAACCTATTGCATGCGTGTTGTTTTTCTTTTAAGACAAAAGATGTTGACGTATGAGTTATTTTTTCTAAACTAAAACCTCAGTATTCAGGTTTAATTGCAGTGTTGGCACTTTGCTATAAATAAATGGGTTTGGGGTTGCAGTTTGGGCACTTGTCTCCAAAACGTTCGCCATCACTGACTTAAATCGTCTTAAGATCAGCTATCAGACTGTGTTGTGATAATCTGATAGGGCCCGTATACTTCCCCTAAAGAGAATCACTTAGCCTCCTGCTCAACCTTTTTTTATTCTTAATTTAGACACTGACAATTTGGTCATTTGATTTCCAGTGTATAGCAGATCAGAAGCAGCAAATTGTAAAGTAGGTAAGATAGGAAGTAGAAGCTACTCTTAGAATCAGCCTCAGTGGCAGCAGTGCTAAATGATAGCTTACTGCCTAAAAGCAAGAAAAAAGATATGAACATTACTTTTTTGAAAAGACCCAAAAAAGAAGGGGCAGCATCTAAAATCATTGCAGGGGGGGGGGCACCTGACATAAATCAGTAACATAGTGTTCATCAAATTATACGCACCAGGCCCTGCACCATAGTATCACCTGTTCCACCTGGCAGTGTGCTAAGTCGGCCCTTTGTGTTATGATGCTTCTTTTTTTTTATGACAGGGTCTTTACGTAGTTCAGACTGGCTTTAAACTCACTATGTAGTCCAGGCTGGCCTCGAACTCATGGCAGTCCTCCTGCCTCAGCCTCCCAAGTGCTGGGATCACAGGCATGTGCCACTATCCCAGGCTTTTTGTTTTGTTGTGTTTTGATTTTTGGTTTTTTGTGTATGATATTTCTAATCCTCCTAGTAGTGCTGCAAAAGTAGGTATTTATCTTAACTCATAGACGAATAAACAGGCTTAAAGAACAGTGACTCACAGAGATAACATAGCTAGTAGGTGGTAGTGAGAGGGTATGAACTTAACTCTCTCCAACTCCCAATTACTATATTTTTAAGGAGACAAAATGATAGAAAGATATAATTTCAGGTTGGGGATTTAGCTCAGTGGTAGAGCACTAAGGCCTTGCGTTCCATCCCCAGTATCCGCCCCACCCCCCCAAAAAAGAAAGATGTAATTTTAATGATTACCATAAAATCTGGTTTGACATTTAAAATTTAACTTTGAATGAAGATTGACATATCCTAATATTTAATTGCCCAACAATATTAAATAAACACTGTATAGCAACATGGAACTATAGCCTAGCACAGTGATAGCCTACTATTACTCCTACTAACTATAGGTAAAAGATGCATCTCAGGAAAGAGAAGCAACATTGGGAAAGTTGTGAGTAAAATGTATATCAGGGAAGCCAAGAGAAATAATGTTCTAGGAAGGATTATTATTATTATTATTATTATTATTATTATTATTATTATTACAGTATTATTATTTATAGTACTGAGAATTGAACCTTCACACTACGCTACACCTCCAACTTTTTTATTTTTTAGTTTAAGACAGGGTCTCACCAAGTTGCTAAGTTGCCCAAGCGAGGCTCAAACTTGAGATCCTCCTGTGTCAGCCTCCCAGAGTGCTGGAATTGCAGGTGTGTGCCACCATGCCCAGCCTAGGAAGGACTGATATTGCTTGAAGAAGACAGAACCTTTGCAAGTCACTAGCCATCACTAAGGAGGGACAGGTAGTGTAGGTGGAGCACAGCCCCGCTGAATGTAGAAAGGTATGCACCGAGGCCCTATCATCTCCAGCAAGTGTTCATTTAAATCTCATCAGTTTTCCAGAAACAGAGCGTGGAACTATGCAAGGTCTGTTCTTTTGATTTATGAGTAAAATTGGGGTGTCTCACCTGAGAAATAGTTCTATGAAGAAGCAGCAGATTGACTTCCAGCATAGGGGGTTCAGGTTAATCATTGGCCATTCTGGTAAATCAGAAGTAAAAATATGCAAACAAGTTTTCATTCACTTAACGAAATAATTCTGAATTTTACCAGGAAAAGCAAGTAACCAAGAATAGCTTAGAAATTTTGGTTGTTCAAAGCAGCAATGGGAAGTACCTTGGCTTATATACCAGTATGCATTATAAACTCATACTAAAATAATGTGCCGGTATCACATAATTTGAGAACAGATATTAAAACCGTAGACATATTAGAATTTAAAGTATGCCAAATAAAGCAATGTAAATCAATAAGAAAGAATGAATTTTTAAGTAATTGTTGTTTAGACTATTAGATTTGTATTTGGGGAGAAAATACCCACTTCAACCCATGTCTCACTTAAATTCCAGATTGAATATAAATATTTTTAAAAAGACAAAAGTCAGAATAAAAACTAAGCAATGATTTCACTTACCACGAGATAGGAAAGAAAATTTTTAAATGAAAATAAAGAAGCCTCAAGCCGAAGGCATCGTCATAAAACAGAATCAATTTCAACTGCAAACAATAAAGTAAACCACTATTGCCTGCGGCTCCAAAACACCAAGCCAGAATTTACCTGGGAGAACTGGGCAGTGAGACAGCTGCAGGGGGCTTTGGCAGCTCACACACATCCCTGAGGATCTGGAAGATGGCACGCACGCTCAGGAGTGAACAGGGAGGGCCGCAGCTACAGATCCATACCTGGCCGAACATGAGGCTTTGCACAAGGTGCAAATAAAAGCCCAGATAAACTTCAGTAAACCGTGTGAATTTGTAACAAATGCACCAACATATATACGGATCCCCTTGGCAAGTGATGGAAGCCTTATTGCACTGGAGGTTCATTCCAACTTTGACTAATCATTGGCCAACTAAGAAGATACCTTAATCTAAAGGAGACCCCTAGGAAGCTAGGTGTAAAAATTAAGAGAAGAATTAAAATGTAAACAAAAATTTCAGCAGGAACATCCTTGGTGACTCCTTGAAGGAAGGCAGATGTTTTCCCAAAATACTAACAACAGTATCAGGGAAGGACATCAAAAGTCCAGGGTTACTAGAGTATATTTTCAAAACTGTCTAATTTGCCACTAGACTTGCAAAGAAACATTAATATGTAACTAGTAGAGAGGAAAAAAAAATCAGTCAGTAGAGACTGTCTCTGAGTGGGGTACAGATGTTAGACATAGAAAACACAGAGTTCTAACCAACTACCATAAATGTATTTAAAGAACTGAAGGAAACCATATTTAGAGAATTAAAGAAGATACTCTGGATGTAGCTCAGTGGTAGAGCATGTTCTTAGCATGTATGAGGCCCTGTGTGTGTTTCCTCAGAACCAAAAAGAAGGGGTTAATGGGAGGGAGAGAGAAAGAGAACCATGACAACAATGATTTGTCCATTCAGAATGCTAAGAAAGAATATAAATCATCAAAAGAAACCAAATAGGTATTCTGGAGTTGAAAAATATAATACCTAAGATGAAAAATTAACTTGAGGGCCTCAACAGCAGATCTAACTTGAGAGAAGAAAAAAATTAGCGAATTTGAAGATAGATCAATAGAGATTATCAAGTCTGAAAAGCAGAATGGAAAAATAATGAAAAAACGAACAGAGCCTAAGAGACCTAAAGGAAACCTTGTGCATACCAACATATACATTGTAAGAGTTCCAGGAGAGAGGAGAGTATTTGGAAAAAAAAATTGAAGAAATAATAAACTCAGGGATCTGTACATACCGTAGATAATATTACAGGACAATCTTAAAAGCAGGAAGCAAAACCCAACTTATTCCATACAAGGGAAGTTTAGTAGTAATAGTAAAAAAGGTGGAAGAAACCCAAGTTTTCATTGAATTTTGAGTGGATAAACAAAAGAATGGAAATCTGACACATGCCTCAACATAGTTGAACCTTGAAGACATTGTGTGAAATAAACCACCCACAAAAGCACAAATACTATGTGAGTCCATGTGTATAAAATACTGTAGTCAAATTCATAGAGGTAGAAGATAGAATGGTGGTTGCCAGGATTGGAGGAAGAGGGGATGAGGACTTACTGTTTAATAGGTATGAATTTCAGATTAAGAAAAAGAAAACATTCTGGTTGATGGTTGTACCACAGTGTAGATAAACCACTGCCACTAAACTTTACACTTAAAATTAGCTAAAGCAGTAAATTTTATGTTGTGTTTACCATACAAGAAAGGAAGCCAAATAAAATGAAACAAAAGAAAGAAAAGAAGGCAAGGGGTGGGACTTTCCTAAAGACAGAGTAAGAAAAATGGGCAAACCTTCTCTCCAGCAGCATTTCAGTTTAACTGATGAAAACTATAGAAATCCAGACTGAAGTACTGCTTAGTGTTAGAACACACGCCTAGCATGTGCGGGACCACACCACAAAGAGATAAATAAAAACAGTAATCATTTACGGTTTCTGGAGTTTGTCCTAAGAACAGACAGTAATTGGAGAACCATTCATTCAAAAAAATCTCCCAAGAGAAGGGAGCAGGGCTGGTGTAGGGGTTCCGTCTCCCAGAGAGGCCATAGAGGAAAATAATTAGCTCTATCATCCCCAGTCAGAAATGTGGGAAGTACTGCGAAAGCCCCACTGGTCACTGCAGTCAAGATATGTTAGTTTACAGGGCAGCTAGGCATGGTCCCTTCACGTGCACAGTTTGTGCCAGGAGGGACAGCAAAAGAAGCTGAGCAAGATCTTGCAAACGTAGGTGAAATTCTGAAAACTGCAGGCTGTGGCTTCACTACGGTGGTTAAAAAAAAACACAATCCTCTGGTGACATGATTTTGATCCTGTCATTGTAATCTAGAAATGGTGTGTCAGGAGTATTCCTACAAGAGCTGCTTACCAGGTTTCCGCTTTGCCCAAAGAAGGCTGTGTTGATACTCTTTTTTTTTTTTTTGAGACGGAGTCTCACTAAGTAGTTCAGGCTGGTCTTGAACTCACTATGTAGCCCAGGCTGGCCTCAAACTCGTGGCAGTCCTCCTGCCTCAGTCTCCCAAGTGCTGGGATTACAGCCATGCACCACCCTGCCCGGCCAGGGCTATTGTTTTACCCTGGGAGAGGAAGGCTATTTGTCATCATCTTCAGCCCTGTGTCCAGGTAAGTCTGGTAAGAGGATTACCCCACCCAATCCTACTCATAGGGCGGAAGCTCTGATACAAGGGCTGGCTGAGAATTGTGGGGAACCCGAGTGTCCCCACCTCAGCTCACATGTGGGGAGGAGTTTCCACAGTGGGAGGGATAAGCCAAAGAGATTGGGGGCTGCCAACTCCACTGTACTCCCCCATCCTAAGTGACCGGTTACAAAGCGGGTCACTCTGGGTAAAACCATCGCTAGCCTCTAGTAAACAACTGCAAATTCTTCACGGGAGGCAGAGAGGAAGCAAGCCATAAGGACAAGGAGACAGATTTTATTTGGAACAGAGCTTGGGCAACTCCATGCCTGAGAACATGGGAAAAAACAGAAATGTTGATAGCAATTAAGAGGAGGCTAGCTGCTACATGAAATAATTATTGCAAAATGGCAGTGCATCCAGAAGGGTGATAGCAAGAACCAGAGAAAGAAACAGCCCAGAAGAGCCTACCTGGGATCCCCGTCAGCATGGGTTTGGCAGAGGGACGTGTGTGCATTAGATCAGGACAGGACGCAGGCCAAGCTTCAGAACGTTCCCGAAGCTGTGCTCTGACCTGTCAGCACAGAGCAGATTCCTTTCAGGTACAAGGGGCTAAAGCTGTGCCTCTGACCAAACGCTGCCTGAAAACAACCTACCCTGACTCACGGGCACCTTCTAGGAAGCCAAACGTAACACTAAAATCGAATGTGTTCTTTTGCAAGGGAAGACTGAATGTCCAAGGTCATGCTTGAGAGGAATCAGAGAAGGAACTGCCGAGCTATTGGGTCTTTGCCGAGTGTGGGCAGGAGTGTGAGCTCCCCGAATAATAGAAGCTTTACTCTTGACATATTTAATGGTAAAGGGAAAAAATATAACTAGCTGAGAGAACTGAAGCATAACCTTATGTCGACTCAGTGGTGACACGTAGTTAGCCAGGCTAAAGGACAAAGACCAAAAAGAAAACTTCTATCAGGAACATAGAGGCTGCACTCTGCATGGGAAATGTGCTTCACTGAATCAGCACAGCCAAGTCACTAAATAACTAAACAGGATCAACCAAGCAACAGCCCTGACCATCCCCAAGCTGGAGAGTTGCTACAGTATATCACCTAAAATACCCAGTTGACACCAGAAGTGTCTCAGACCTGCCAAGAAACATGAGTGTGCGACATATACATAGTAAATAAATCAGGCTTTTGAAGAGTTGTAGACAGTAGACTTAGAAGACAAAGACTTCAGAACAGTGTAAGTGTGCTCAGAGAACTAAATGAAGTTATGCATAAAAAATTAAATGGAATGACGACTATCATCAAATAGAGACTGTCACTAGGGATACTGTTAAACTAACCAAGTGGGAATTCTGGAGATGAAAAGTATAGTAACTGAAATTGACTAGAAAGATTAACAGCAGAGTTGAGCTGGCAAAAGAAAGAATCAGTAAATTTCAGGATAGATCAATAGAGAGGATATGATCTGAAGAACAGGGAGATCAAAAATGAATAGAGCCAGAGTGGTATTGCACACCTGTACTTGTAATCCCAGTACTCTGGGAAGCTGAGGCAGGACAATCACAAGTTTGAGCCCAAGACCATGTCTCAAAAAATTTAAAAAGTTAGAGAAGTAGCTCAGTGCGAAGGACCTGGTTTAATCCCCAGAGAAAGAACAAAGCTTCAGAGAAATCAGTAACAACATTAAGTATACAAACTCACATATAGTGATTGTACCAGAAGGAGAGAGAAAAAGGAGCAGAACAAAGTATTTTTTTAAATGTTTAAAGCTGAGTGTGGTGGCACATGCCTGTAATCCTAGCACTCTGGGAGGCTGAGGCAGGAGGATCGCAAGTTAGAGCTCAGCATGGGCAATTTAGTGATTTAGTGAGACCCTGCCTTAAAATAAAAAGGGGAGGGGATGTAGCTCAGTGAGAAGGCCATGGGTTCAACCCCCAGTGCCACTAAAATTTTTCTAAAACTACCAAAAACTTCCCAAATTTGATGAAAGACTTAGCCAAAAAGCTTAATGGACTCCAAGAAGGATAAACACAAAGAAAACCACACCAGACATATCAGAATCAAAATGATAAAAAGCAAAGGCACAGAGAATATCAGTAAAGGGAATTATATCGGTAGTTAAAAAGTACCATTGCATATTTTTCTCATTTTTTCCTTATTTGTTTAATTATTGTTTTTAGGTTTTTGAGACAGAGTCTCACTATGTAGCCCAGGCTGGCCTCGAACTCAAAACAATCTTCCTGCCTCAGCCTGCTGAGTGCTGGGATTACAGACATGCGCCACCATGCCCGGCTCTTACGTCTCCTTATTTTGAAAGCAACACATAAAGCAATATGTATATAGTTGTACTATTGACTCTATATTATGTAAGAATGTAATATATTTGACAATATCAGTAAAAAGATGAATGGGAAAAGGTGTTTTGGAGTAAGAAAGTAATATCATACCAGATGATGTATGATAAATGACAAGAAGAAATGAATAGAATCAGGAATAATTAGAATAATATTATGAAAGCTATAAATATATACTTGCTATTCTTTTTTCTCTCAACTTCTTTAAAAGACATAAGGTTATATAAGTTAGTAATTGTTAACAGTGTATTTTTGGGTCTGCATAGATGCGGTATGTGTAACAATACCACAAAAGGGAAGGAACGGAGCTACATAGGAATAAAGTTTCTGGAATTAAGTTAATATGATCAGAAGTAGATACTGATAAGTTAAGACCAAGGGAATAAAGTAAAAGAACTCAAATTACTAAAATCAGGAATGAAAGAGGGAGCATTATTACTGACTTTAGGAAAATAACAAGTATAAGGAAATACTATGAAAAACTACATGCCAACAGATTGAGTAACATAGATGAAATTCATAAACTAGAAAGTCATAATTACTAACACTAACTCAAGAAATCGAAAATGTGAGTGGACATATAACAAGAGTTCCAATTAATAATTAATTTCCCACAAAGTAAAGCCCAGGCCAGGTGGCTTTGTGGATTAATTCTATTAAACATTTAAAGGAAAATTAAAATCAGTCTTTCACAACTGTTTTCAAAAAATAAAGGAGAAAGGAATACTTTCCAGCTCATTCTGTGAGGCAAGTATTTCCCTGAAATCAAAACAAGACACAGGACGTCACGAGGCAATTACAGACCTGTAAGTCCTTAATGAATGTAGATGCAAAACTCCTCAACAGAAAGTAGCAAGCTAAGTCAGGCAACATATAAACAAGACCATATGATATGACCCAGTGAGATAAGTTTAACATCGAAAAATCAATAAATGTATTAAACCATATTAACAAAATAAAGGGCAGAAATCATCAGGTCATTTCAATAGATACAGTAAAACATTTGACAAAATTCCACACCCATTCGTGATAAAAATGATCAAAAAAAGAAAAACCCCAAACAAGTAAGAGTACAAGGGAACTACTTCTTCCCTTGAATAAATGCCTTTATAAAAAAATGCACAGCTGGGCTAGGGATTTAGCTCAAGTGGTAGAGCGCTTGCCTAGCAAGCACAAGGCACTGAGTTCAATCCCCAGCAACCCCCGCAAAAAAAAAAAAAAAATGCACTGCTAACAACTTCCATAAAACTTTCCTCTTAGTAACAGGAACAAGGCAAAGATGTTTGGTCACCTTTTGTTATGGTTTACATCTAGATGTTCCCCCAAGAGCCTCATTTACTCATAGGTGGAGCTTTGGGGAGGTGGCTGGAGTATGGGGGGGCTTGTAGCTGGCTTTGCTGTTAGGAGGCGGGGTCTGGCCAGAAGAGGCAGGTCCCTGGGGCCGCGGCCTGGAGGGGTGGCGCTCCCTCCCCAGCTCCTCTCATTCTGGTCCCTCCACCATGCTACCAACCGTGCAAGGATTGAAACTTCTAAAACGTGAGCCAAAATAAACCTTGACTCCTTTAAGTTACACGTGTTGGGTATCTTGTCACGATGATGAGACAGTGGCCAAGACACCCTTCAAATTCAACATCTTAGTAGAATTTCTATCTAGCACAGTGCATCAAGAAGCAGGAGACTTTCCACTGTAGGTCCCAGTGGTTGCTTCAAAATAGACAAGTTCTCGAAACTTAGAAAGGTGATGCCGGGCCTGGCCAGATGCTACTCTGGACACAAAGCCATGATCGTGAAGATCCCTGATGGCACCACAGACTTTCCCGGTGCCATGCTTTGGTGGTTGAATTGACTGCTGTCACTCAAAAGTGACAGCTGCCATGGACCTGAAGAAAATCACTGTCAAGTGCAAGATCAAGTGTTGAGAAAGTTTATAATTAGTCACCTCATTCCCTCGAAGAATTCTGAATATCCCCTTGGGAAAAACTACCATCAACAAGGATGTCACCAAGGACCCCGCTCGTGAGCACAAGGCCCATCAGAAAGGCACTGTCAAGCATGAAGGGCAGTACAAGATGGACAGGAACATATGGTTCTCCCGGAAGCTGTGGTTTCAGATGTTTTTAGCTCAGTACTTAAAAATACCAAAAATTCCTGAAAAAAAAACAAAGTTCGTAGATATTGGAAGAACAGAAGCAAGGGACTTGATCTTATATATAGGTACATAGATGATTCTTTTTTTTTTCTGTTTTAGTCACCTTCACAGCCATGACTTATTACAGGGAAAGGATATAAAGCAAAATCAGCAAAAGGAAAAGGTGCATGGATAGTAGGCCAGGGAAGAACAGTGCAATCTAGGGTCCTCTCCCTTCAGGGAGGTGTGACAACGTGTGAAATGTTACCAACCAGAAAGGCTCTTTAGAGACTCAGTGCCCAGAGTTTTTACTGGGAGCTGGTCGCACAGACACCCAATGCCTGACGTCTACCAAATTCCAAACGCCCAGAAAGGGAACAGACGTTCACCATAAATCATATTGTTTGCACAACTAGTTCAGTTACAGGGAGCCACTCTTTTCAGTCGGGTATACAGGAATGTCCTGAAATTCAAGTTCCCAGATAGCCTGACAATCAGAAGCCAACCTTGGAAGCAGGTCTTCTGAGCCATTCACAAGATAGTGGTTTAGGGTTGTTCTGTTAATTCTTCTCTACAAACTGAAGTAGAGATAAATAGAAGATGGATTTTCAGTTGATAAACTCCTGGATCTACAAACCAATATAATTGCCTATAAAGATAATTATAACATTTGAATTTCTGTTTTTAACTTTTTTTTTTAAACCAAGAGCATGTATTGGTACATTGTACATATAATAATCACATTCATCACATTTCTTTTGTACCTGTACATGATGCATACATAGATGATTCTGAAGGCTAGGTTTGCTTCAGAAGTATAAGTGACAAAGGGACAATAAATGGATTAGACTAGATCAAAATTTAAAGCACGTGTGTTAGGAGCAATGCCACAAAGTGAAAACATAGCTTATATAATGTCAGAAAAATAGTTGCATACCATATACTGTATCTGATAAGGTCTAATATTCAGAACGAAGAATTCTTACGAGTCAAACAGTGAAAGAAAATTCTATTTTTATTTTTTAAATGATACACAAAAATTGTATATATTGATACAGTACCACATGATGTTCTAATATATGTGTACAATATATTAAATCAGGTTAAACATTATTTATCTTCTCTAGCCTCTGTCTTGTCTTCATGGTGAAAACATTCCAATTTCTTTCCTCAAGCTTTTTGGTTTTTTTCAGGGGGGGAGGGGTGCTGGGGATGGAGCTCAGGGCCTTCCGCTTGCTAGCCAAGTCCTCTGCCACTGAGTGAAATCCCCAGCCCCTCCCCTAGCTTTTTTAGATATATGGTACGTAATTGCTATCTGTGTTCAAAACATGTGACCAAGTATTTCTCCACAGAAGATATGCAAATATCCAACAAGCTCATGAAAAGATGAGCAGTATTATTAGTGGAATGCAAATGAAAACGACAGTGAAAAACTAGTTAGCATTTGTTATGGTGGCCAAAGCCAAAGGGACTGACATGTGTTGGCAAGAATATGGAAAACTTGGAACCTTTCTACATTGCTGGTGGGAATATAAAATGCAGGCACATGTACACACAAAAACACACTCATAAATTTTCAGATAGAGTTCATAATAGCCAAAAAGTGGAAACAGTCCAAATGTTCATCAGCTGATAGAGGTAAACAAAATGGTGACATATCCTTACTGTACTACCTTATTCAATTACAAAGAGATTCACGACTGATTCCCACTGCAGTATGGAGATGAAATGTTAATGACATTAGGCTGAATGAAAAACACCGATCACAAAAAACCCTATGTGATTCCATTTACATGAAATGCTCAGAATGGATACAGAGATTAGCGACTGCTGGGGGAACAGCAGAGGGTAAAGTAGACTGCAAATGGATGATGTGTTTCTTTTTGAAGTAATGTAAGTGTTCTGAAATTAGTAGTGATGGTTACACACGCCTGTGAATATACCAAAAGATTTAGACTATATACTGTGAATAGATAAATTGTATGTTATGTTAATTTTATTTCAATAAAGCTATGAAATAAAAAATAAGATGAAATAAATAGATCCCCAGATAACCAAAGATTAAGAAAATTTATTGCTCCCACTGGGCATGGTGGCACACACCTATAATCCCAGCACTTGGGAGGCTGAGGCGGGAAGATCGCCATGAGTTCAAGGCCAGCCTGGGCTACATAGTACGTTCATGCCCAGCCTGAACTACATAGTGAGACCTTGTCTCAAAGAAAATTTATTGCTCCCAACTTGCCTTACAAGAACTAGTAATTGATACCCTTAAGACTGGCAGGAACTGACACCAAATGAATGAACAATGACCACCTGTAAAGGTAATTCCATAGCTATATATAAAGAGTAGTATAAATGTACATTTTCTCATTTAGCTGACTTATAAGACAGTTTAATTATAAAATTGTGTGTTAGTTTAGAATAAAAATACACATGACAGCACAACAGAGAGGAAAGAGGTCTGTATTGGAGCCGAGTGTTTTCTTTTAAATATGATAATTGATTTGAAAATGAGAAAGGGGGGAACGAGAGATGACAGACAGCTACTCGAAGTGAATCGTTGCTGCAGCCAAGTTTCTACATACTACTGACTTGAACGTAGTATGAAATTGAAATGGTGTGTGATAAGTTAAGATGCATAAAGTGCTTCACAGAGCAACCACCATGAAAACTCAAACATGCTATATCTTGCTGCTGCTTCTTTTCCCATTCCCTTCCCCTCCCTGAAACCCCTCCTCCGTCCTTATTTACAAGAGCTTCATTTCCATTTTTTTCTTCTATTTTCTCTTGTCCCTCCGTTCTCTTGTTCCCTCTCCCTTGTTCCCCTTCCCATTTGAATAATTTCTTCCCTTTCCCAATATAATACATTTTAGTCCTTATTTACACTTTCTGTTTCTCACACCAGACAAACAGTGTGGTATTTAAATGTGTGTCTGATTTATTTCACTTAAGAGTATGGTCTCAAAATGCATCCTTTTACCTAGAAATATCTCAAGCTTATCATTCTTTATGGCAGAGTA